>JAPWTK010001352.1:0-55727 GCA_029963805.1 Aromia moschata
TAAGTGCTATTTTAGTAATTTGTCAGAAATGTTTGATGTTTGATGTTTAAAGAAAAGTGATCATGCATAAAATGCATTATTGCGACATACGCCTTTTTGTTAGATTTTATGTTTTTTATTCAAGGCATTTACGCCCAACCTGAATGATACTAATACACTGCATATATTTACTATATTTTAAAATTTTACCTTTTTAGGGCCCATTTCATAATGATTTTACTGTGGACGTTAAATTAATGTGACATTAGAATATAGTTTTCGTCAATTTACAATAATCTGTTGAATGTCATAAATAATATGACATAAATTATTTTTTATTAATTATTAATTAATTTTATTATTTTTTTTTATTATTTATATTAATAATTTTATAAATTATTTATTGTCCACATTAACACCATTATGAAATTGACCCTTAATGAATTAAATCAAGGAAATGAAATGTCTATTTTTAAGTAGAATTTATTTGAAAAGAAGAACTACAAAATTATGTATTAATATAAATCAAGCAAACAGCAAAATTAACAGAAAAAGTGTGAAGAATGTAACCTACACCTCTGTGTACGTTCTTCTCTCTCAGGGTTCTTTAGTAACTTCGTCGTGAGGTACGTTTTTTGTATTGGTACCTATAATTATTTTCAGCATTCACCAACACCTTGTACTTTATAAATAACAACTTTATTATCTATTGATACATACATCGACCATAAGTTAACATTTATTGTGCAATACTAGACACATAGGGTGCGTATGGACATTCGACTAAAATGGCCAACGCCCAACTAACTTGTTGATTCTCCGTCTGTCGTAGGGCCGCTGTCCTTCGTCCGCGCCGTCGCCGTGCAAATCCGTTCGCGCGCGGTTTTCGTCTTTGCGCACTCACCACTTCACTCTCCACTTACTTAAAACTAGGTACATTTTTAATCTAATATAAAATAATGCAGGGTCGGCGTGCCACATCACCCCCTTTATTTAATTGGAATTTAAACATGACAATTAAATAATACAAAAAGCATGGACAACGCCGGACACCAAACAGGTTAAGCTAAAGAGTTCGGCATCTCCTTATATTTTTTTAAATTAACGACGTTATGCCGTCCTTTATCATTACCCGCTGCATCTATCAAATCATAACTATTACTTCCTACTTGCTTCTCTACTACATATGGTCCCTCGTATAACAAGAAAAACTTTTTTATTTCCGCATGCTCTGCTGAGGATAAGGGGTGAGTCTTTATTAAAACTAAATCACCTTTTTGGAACTTAACTATTTGAGTGTGAGCATCGTGTTGAGTCTTACGTTTTGTAGCCTTTAACCTGGCAGTTTCAGAGGCTAAAATCCACCTTTGCTGTTCTGATGGAACTTCACAGTTTTCTATCATAGGAAAGTCTATTAATTTATGAATATTGTTGGGCTCCACTTTACCAAACTGAACAAAATTCGGTGTAGCCCCGGTTGAAGAATGAATAACATTATTTAAAAAATGTTCTATATGTGGTAGCACATATGCCCAACGCGTATGTTTGCGAAAGCAAAAATATCTGAGGAGACGGCCGATCTCACGGTTGACCCTCTCAGTCATATTTCCTTGTGGAAAATACACAGAAGTGTGTTTAACACCGATACCTAGCGATTTGAAAGTATCATACCACAATACCGAGCAAAACTGTGTACCATTATCAGTTAAAATATTGCGAGGTACCTGAGTATGTATAAAATACTCCTGAGTTAAATGCTTTAAAATATTCTTAGCCGTAGCTCTCTTTAAAGCATACAATCGTACAAATTTTGAAAACGCGTCAACTACAACGAGCAATTGAGTAACGCCGCCACGAGATTTTGGGAGTGGCCCCATTAAATCTAAACACACAAGCTCTCCTGGTTTTTTAACTAAAACCGAATTAAATTCACCGTGCGACTTCGGAGAAATTTTTGATTTCTGACAAATGTCACAAGCACTCACAATTTTTCTAATACACGAACGCATTTTAGGCCAAAAGAAAGTTAAACTCATATGATAGAAAGTTTTATCAACCCCAAAATGTCCTAGATCTGCGTGCTGTTGCATCACTAATGATTTTACTTGGTTCAAGGGTACACACAACTTAAAACCGGGGTGTCCTTCATCACCTCGTTTAAATAATATGTCTTTGTACAGCACATACCATTTAAAAATTGAATTTTCTTCTCAACACTTATGTTGCGTATATTACCAGAATTTTGCAAAATTTTAATTTTTTCTTGTATCCACCGATCGATACGTTGATCTTCCCGAATTGTGTGCAAATCGTCTTTTAATAACTTAAATTCGTTTGATATTTTTAGCATAAATATTTCGACATTATTTTCGAAATCTGGGCAGGAAAGGTTTATTCTCGGGAATCGGGTATCTGGATAACACGTCCGCTACAATATTATCCTTCCGGGACAATGCGTTATTGATAAACTATATTCTTGAATATATAACACCCATCGCGAGAGTCTAGCACTGCGTAATTTACTATTAAGCAAAAAAGTCAATGCTTTATGATCCGTAATAATTATGATAGGATTACCTAAAATCCAACACCTCCATCGCTTCAACGCGTCGACCAAACTTAGCATTTCTTTTTCAGTGACTGTATAGTTAAGTTCACTACCACGGAGAGTACGACTATGAAATGCAATTATCGCACGTTCATTTTTCTCATTTAACTGAAATACGCATGATCCGATAGCGAAACCGGAGCTATCACACTGAAGATAAAATTCCTTATTTAAATTTGGATGTGCCACCACTGTTACTTCGAGGTAGGCCTCCTTAATTTTTTAAAAGCCTCTTCCTGTTCTAAACACCACGACCATTTAACTTGTTTTTTTAATAATGATAAAAGTGGCAAAGTTAAATCAGAGAACTTGTCACAAAATCGTCTGTCAAAATTTACAAGGCCTAAAAATCCACGAAGCTCCCGAATATTTCGCGGCCGCGGAAAGTCTTGTATCGCCTCTATTCTCACCGGATTCATTTTAATCCCGTCACTGGAAATTAAATGACCTAAAAATTCGACCTCTTTACGCGCGAAAACTGATTTTCGAAGTTTGATAGTTAAATTAGCTGCTCTAAACTTTTAAACAACTGTTCTAGATGATACAGGTGCGTCTCTGCATCCTGTGAAAAAATTAACATGTCGTCAACATACATAATAGTAAAATGTTCGACTTCTACACCTAAAATCCTTTTTAATCCGCGAATGAAACTAGCAACGGATGTAGATAAACCGAATGGTAATACATTAAAACAATATGTGGAATTTTCATATAAAAACCCGGTATATTTTTTATGTTCTTGTTAATTGGTACTTGCCAATATGAAGCCGTCATATCAATCGAACTTAAAATGGTTCCTTTATTAAACCCGTACAATAAATCATCAGGTTTCGGAGGTACTACGTGATCACTACACATGCGAGAATTTAAAAAACGTGCATCAAGACAAACGCGTAGCGACTTGTCCTTTTTCTTAACCACAATTAACGGTGATACATACTCCGTATTCGTCTCTTCAATAATATTCCATAATAGCATTTCGTCTATTTGGCGTTTAACTTCCTCTCTATATACATGCGGAATCGGGTATGAACGTTTATAAAAAGGTTTATAATCGCGTAGCTCTATTTCGTGTTCATAACTAGTCATTCGACCCGGCGTTTCTGAAAATATATCCCGATATTCTGTTAATAAACTTCCTAACTTTTCCTTCTGAGACTCATTAAACGTCTCTGTTTTATCTACCGCGTTCTTCAGTTCACTGAGCGAGTATTGCTGACGCGTCGGAATCTCATTGATTAAATTTATTGACATCGACCCGTTTACTCGCGTTTCCGTATAAAAAGGTACCTCAATGAAATCATTGTTTTTCCTTACAGTCAAAATGTTATTTGCAAAATCTAAAACAGTTTTATTTTCTGTTAACCAATCTGACCCGAATATAACATCTTTATTTAATTTCGGAATAACCAAGAAAATTCCATCAAAATTTTTACCATTTATATCAAGCGGTATTAATACTTGTTTTTGAATTTTTTCCTTACGAGCCCCTGCAGCAAACGATACCGATACATTACTTACCGGCAACGACTCGATTCTTACGTCATCTACTTCATTTAAAAATCTTTCCGAAATAGCCGAAATTTGACTTCCGGAATCAATTAATACATCAGTACTATTATTACCAATTTTAACTTTTATAACAGGACATAACCATTTCTCTATTTCAAGAGTTTCCTCTCGGTCACTTAATAAATCTTCCTCCCAATCCGCATTAAATTTTGTCATTGCACGCACATCGGAATTTTGATTATTATTGGTGCTATTACCCCGTTCAATTCTCTCATCCGTACGCCGCTGACCCGTATTAGTATTATTCGACTGTCCTTCTCTACGCCAGTTACTCCTGTTATTTTTACTTTCACAACCCACTCCATCAATTTCTTTTAAATAATTTTCCACATCATCTACATTTTTAAAACCGTTAATGACAATACCCCGTCGTATTTCATCGGAAAAATGCTTTGATAAATATTTTACCAGATTTTCCTCCTCAATAGTTTCAGCTAAATATCGAGATTTTCTTACCAACCTCAAAAAATAATCAGTCATACTACCATTTTTATATTGGCCATATTTTATTTCATGAAATAATTCACGTTCTTCTTTAACCCCCCAGTATCTTTGTTTAAACGCACCAACAAAATCATCAAAATTATTAAAAGAATTTTCTTTAAATGAAGCCCAATCAGCAGCAGAGCCCCTAAGACCATTTATCGCAAAACACACACGAGCCGACTCTGGCACACCTGCCTCATTAAATAACCTTGATAATTTTTCGACGTAATTTATAGGATGCATCGCGGAATTAGGGGCAAACGTTAAGTTCTGACCCCCAAATCCTTCCACAGAGAAATATACTGTTTACTGTTATTAAACCTTTCATTTCTATTTTCTGCCCAGCCTTCATTACTTTCACCTCTTTTTTTGTTTAAGTAAAACATTATCTGCCGCTAACTGTGCCACAGTGGTTTGCATTTTATTTAAGCTTTCGGCTAGTGATACTACCAACGCCTCTAAATTTGTACTTTCTCGCTTGACCCTCCTTCAGCATCGACCTTGTCCTTGCCTTTCTTTTTCTCATTAACCATGTTTTCTTTTATAATATATGCTTTTTACATACGCCAGAGAAATTATCAAATACCTACATATAAAGTACAAGCGAAAATAAATACGATTAAAGTACAATAGAAACTAAACATATACGTACAAGGTACGTATGTACGTCTAAAACTATTTTTTTTCAATACTGCATGCACAATAATGCACGATAGAATCAACAACGTTTTCTCACTGTTTCCTGGTGATGATATCGGCTCTCTCCACCTTACCGGAACTTTTCGAAATCTGCCTCGCTGTTATCTAGCTTCGGGAACGAAATCTACATACCTCGCTACTACCTGGATTCGGGAATATAATCTAGCTCGCTGCTCCTTAGATTCGGGAATGTAATCTAGCTCCTAGCTGCCTACTTCCTACCTCTGAATCGCTGAAACAATTATTTTTTCGGCACCGCCTCTACAAAAGCCCGCCGTTGGTCGCCAAAATGTAACCTACACCTCTGTGTACGTTCTTCTCTCTCAGGGTTCTTTAGTAACTTCGTCGTGAGGTACGTTTTGTATTGGTACCTATAATTATTTTCAGCATTCACCAACACCTTGTACTTTATAAATAACAACTTTATTATCTATTGATACATACATCGACCATAAGTTAACATTTATTGTGCAATACTAGACACATAGGGTGCGTATGGACATTCGACTAAAATGGCCAACGCCCAACTAACTTGTTGATTCTCCGTCTGTCGTAGGGCCGCTGTCCTTCGTCCGCGCCGTCGCCGTGCAAATCCGTTCGCGCGGTTTTTCGTCTTTGCGCACTCACCACTTCACTCTCCACTTACTTAAAACTAGGTACATTTTTAATCTAATATAAAATAATGCAGGGTCGGCGTGCCACAAGAATAATTAGTAAATAGTTAAGTAAACTATTTACTAATTATTAATTTTTTAATCATGAGGAAGATCCTTAAAAAATTGTTGAAAAATTGTATTTCTCACAACGGGTGTAGGTCCTGTGCACAGGTAAACAAGATCTTTATATTTGTCCGCTGATAGTTTAATTGCAGCATTATTCAGTTTCGGTATTGGTTGAGTCATAACTGCAAGGGCATTTCTCTTTAAAGAAAACGTATCATATTTGTCAGCAAGGTGACTACTCTTTACAGAAATCTGCGTAACATCATCTTTGCTAACCATTACTTCCTTAACTTTGGCCCAGTCAATGTCTACCCCTGAATCTAACTTTCTCACTGATCGGAGACGAATTTGTTCAGCAACTTTTTTTATAATCGTAAAAAATCCTCGTTTTGCATTTCAATAACAGTGTATGGTAAAGTACGTCTAGCCAATCTTAAAATTGGAGGTAACTGATCAGGTATAAAAACGTTTCCAGATGTAGATATCGCTGCTGAGATACAGCTATGAGCTGAGTCACCCTCACTTTGCCCATCATTCCTTTCAAAGAAACATAGGGAAATCCTGTGTATGTGTTTTGCATTGGTGACTGCATACAGTAACATAGTTGCAACAATCGTATTTTTATTCTGACCGGCGCAACCGTCTGCAAATAACTTTACTTCGTGTATACCTTGGCTATCTAGATCTTGAAGATACTTGGCTACACATGTAGATATTTCATTAGCTCCTCGCCTACTAATAGCTTCACGCCACGAAAAGCAATAGCAGCATTTATTACCTATGTTATATATAGTAAAGTTGAATACCGAAAGGCGATGACGGTAAAATAAAGCACTTTCATTACTTATTGGAAGATGAATTACCTGCTGTAGATCAAAAACTGCTGTAGATACTATGTTAGGATACATCTTGGACAAGTTTTTAGCATCCTCCTTCTTTTTTCGTACACTGAGCTTCTCAGTTGTATGTTTAGTGTAAGCATCCTGTAGTTCTATTTTTTTATTTGCATCGCTTTCTCTGTACGATAAACAAAGATTACATTGGTCCTTCTTTGGATGATGGAAGGATACATTTAATGATTTGAACACTCTCCGATAAGTGTTGTAGCTGCACTTGTGTGGTTGGTTGGACTGTTCCTCTAAATAAAACTGGTACATCTTTTTTATGGTTAAGTCAGGATGTAAGTATTCTCGGGTGGTTGATTTTCTACAGAAATGGAACTCCATTCTGGGATATTTTTAATGTGTGCTGCAGCAGAAGCTTTTAAATAATCATCCATTTTCTTTAAGTTGTCATATCGCCCTCCGCGATGATCAGGCAAAAGTACACCTTCATCAGTTCTTTTGTTTAAGGCTGAATGCATAACCTTTTCCGATATTCCTAACATATTTAAAAATGGCATCTTACAAACAGGAATTAGTACTTTTGATTTTGAAGAATTTGCTTTTGGTAGGTGGTATATTAATGACCTTGTTCTTCGGGAATCTTCATTGTTAGTTGTTCTTCTCCTCTTGGTAGTGCACACCTCAACATGTCAACAATGGAATGCCTTTATACAACAGGTGGCACTAAGAGACCTATGGAGGGACATTTGGCAGACGTTAGATTCTGCGCAAATCTATATTTGGGCATGCGCCAAATGACTATCCATTTGTGGACTAAGAAGGCAGTTGCTTTTATGTGGGCGTATGAACCATTCCTCAGAATGTTAAATCTAACAAAGAGGCGTAAATCCATCATAAGGATTTTCGCCCTTTTTGCTAGATTTTTATTTGGTTTATATGTCGCTTACGGCTTTAGATAGTTTCATATTCCACAGAAACGTTATGCAATGGAGTTACGCCCGTTGGCCAGATCATAGGTAGACACATGTAGATTAAATTGGCGATTTAAAGTGGAATTTGGCAATTTTGTCGCCTACGCCCCTTTGCTAGATCAGCGACGAACTGTAGCTTTGCCATTGGCCGCAGTAGACAAAACCTGAAATTGTTCATTTCTTTTGTAGCTGCATCCGTAAACGCTTCGAAAAGTAGAGTCAGTTATTCTTTGTTTGTGGGTATCTTAAATACTCTCTTGGTCATTCGTTCTTGGTATCATTTGGTCGTTCTACTTCGTACTACGTTCGTTGTGCGCAGTTCGCGGGCAAAGCTATTCTTGGGGTACTGTACTCATGTCTAAAATGTTAACATTATATTTTGAACTAAGTTTACAACATATTCGTTTAACGTTCAACTATTTTACTGCTTTTCTGATATTCATTGTTTATTATTAGTTAATGTTTACTAGTGAACAGGGTGTTTCCTAACTTTATGACATTATATTTGGCAGTGATTCTACCTTAAAAAATGATATTTTTTTGTTTTCATGAAGATATGTCAAAATTCACCACTACGAAGTTATCAAAGTTCAGAGATTAATATAAAAAAGAACATGTAAATATGTAAATATGCATTGGAAACCCTATTTTACGCTAAACTGTTAATATTTTCCTCCTATATTTAATATAATAGTTTTTTGAATAAAAAAAGTAAATCAGCTTATTACAAAACTTTATCAAGAGACAACATTTTTTTGTTATAAAAATTTCGTAAACTGCTTTCAATTTCAAACTCATATACAGGGTGTCCCAGATTTAAAAGGACATATTGTAGTGGGAGGTCGAGCACACTTAGCTGAGTTCAAAACACCTCCAAACTTACCCTTTATTGTTAGCCGTTTCTGAGATACGGGGTGTTTTATGAATTTCCATATTTTTGGAACCGCCGTACATATTTGGATACAATTTGGTACAAATATTATACTCTTTTAGTCCAATAAAAAGCATAATTTACTTTGGAAAAATTCCAGGAACGGACTCAGATTTTTTAGTTGTTCTCAGTGCTGGCTGATAACATCACCCTGTATATCATTTTTTTTGTAAATGTCAGTAAACTTTTAAAAAGTCAATGGGTCAGTGTATAAAATAATGGCATAATATTTGATGGCACATTTATAGTTATTCGTCAATAAATTTTCGCAGTATTGATTGACCAAATTTTAAATTCCACAAATAACGTAGTCAACTAGCTAACGTCAATATTTTATCAATTTTATTAAAAATATCCTTCAGAAGACCTTGATATTTGTTTCTTTTTTTCCCGTGCAGCGTTTCTAAGCCCCTTTTGAATTTAAATTTTTATTCAAAATAACTTAAATTCCATTTATTTCACGAGAAAAATGTTAGTAATGAGGTTTTTATTAACAAACACAATTAAAATCAGTTGTTAAACACCTTTAGAAAATAATATTAAAATATTAAAGACGTTTGGGAATTTTATTTTTGACAAAATAAAGTCCACAAACAACTTATTAAGCAATAACTTACTCTTAAAGGGGGAAAAGGGTCTGAGATACAAAAACAGCATATTTTTGTGATTTTTTTTTCAGAAGTACCTTGTTTATTAATATTTTTAAAAATTTTAACATTATTTTCCATTATTCTAAGAATATTCTGCTAAATTTTCATAAAAAAATATTGAAAAATAAGCCAGTGGTAGCGGTGAGAACCGAGTCACTTCAAAAAAATGTTTCCATGCGGTAGTCAGGATAACTCATGATTGCTTCATTCGAAATTAAAAAACCAAAAAGATTTCTTTGGTACATAAGTTTATTTTGGATTTGAACGAAGGAATTAACAAAATATTCATTTTTGAATTTTTGGTAAAGGTGCAATCCAAAAAACTCTGATTTTTGTCTAAAATTGCCCTTTTTGTTTAATTAAAAAATAAGTTGTAATTGAAAAAAAAAAGAAATCCTTCGCTCAGAACCGAGTATTTAGTATGTAAAAGAAGTGTGCAAAGGTTAGGCGAAATCGGTCCAAAGGTTTTCGAGAAATTTTAACTACCGACTTAAAACAAAAGTTTTGAGTAAAACCCGATTAAAGTTTGCTACATGAATAACGATGCCAAACTAACTCGGTTTGGTCCTTCAAAAAAGACCCTTTTAAAATCAGGTTTATTTTTAAAAAATATAACAACGAACGAGTCTATTCATGCCTATAGAAATTAGAAAGAGAGAAACAAAAAACGGCAGCTGCTACAAGCCACTTGCCGCGCCGAGCGTAATGACGGTCAAGAAAGACTGAGCGCCCGGAGACTCACTTGTCTAATAAATCGAAAAGTTTTGCTCCTAATGCCTTCAAATTTTCTGACAATATTTCTTATAAGTTGTAGTATCAGAGAAAATCTGTTTTCTGACTCTTTGCCCCCTTAACACACAAAAAAAATTAACAGAATGATGTTATTGTTAAAATTACAACAAATTTTCAAACTGAACACCCCTAGCGTCAATACATTTTTGAGAACGTTTTAGCAAGTTTTTCACTGATCTATCAATCATTTCTGGGTTATCTCTAATGTTATCACATACATTAATAATTTTTTGTAACAACTGTTCCCGTGTGTGAAATTCTTCGTTGTACACTTCTGACTTGAGATATCCCCATAAAAAACACTCTAGAGCTGTAGAATCCGCAGACCTCGGTGGCCAGTTAATAGGACCTCCTCCACCGATCCATCTGTTGGGGTAATGTTCATCCAGATCATCTCTGACTGGTACAGAAAAATGGGGTCCGGCACTATCATGAAACCACATACCCCTCGT
The DNA here is from genome assembly GCA_029963805.1 of Aromia moschata. Classification (NCBI taxonomy): domain Eukaryota; kingdom Metazoa; phylum Arthropoda; class Insecta; order Coleoptera; family Cerambycidae; genus Aromia; species Aromia moschata. The sequence goes on from JAPWTK010001352.1 coordinate 10,708, forward strand.
ATTGATGCCTTGTAATAAATCTGGCAAAATGTCTCTAAGGAAGTCTAAATAAACTTCACCAGTTAACCTTCATTCAAAGATGTGAAGCCCTATTAGATGGTTTTTGTAAGTTCCACGCCACACATTAATTTTAAATCTGTGTTGGGAATTTTTCTGTACCACCGCTTGTGGATTTTCGGTTGCCCAAAATCCAAAGAATCCTCGATATTGTTCTTCTGTGCGTCAAAATCCATCTACAAAATGCTAACCGGGGAACGTCGTCGCCATCCTCAGGTCGTTGAACTTTTTTAACATGAAAAAGATACAGATTTTCTCTTTTTAATGTTCGCCATATCCTTGTCTTAGGTACTGCTAACTCATTACTTATTCTTCTTACACTTGTAGATGGATTATTTCGAATAACCTGTAATATTTCCTTTTCCTGTCGAAAATCTCTGGGAATATGTTCATGTTTTGCCATTGACGGAAATTTTCCATGTTCCTTACTAAAATTGGAATACCTTTGAAAATGTTTTATGACTTGGTACACGGCGATTTGGAAAACGACTTTGATACTTTCTTTTTGCAGCTCTGCCCTTTCCGTCGCAAAATCCATACACAAAAATAATATTTGCATTATCTTCATTACTAAATTGGGACGGCATCTTCAAGTTTTTAGTGTTGTAGCTTTAAAAACCTAGCCTTTTAGCACTTTAAAAAACGTATGTTGATTACTAAGAGACGCTAAACTTTTAGTTTGTAATAATAACAAATTTGACATATGCCTACTTAGGATTTTTAATGCAACAATGCGATATTAATTGGTAAAACGTCTAGTTCAAAATTTAATGTAGGGTATGTTAAATTTGTCATTTTATTGCCACAAACAAATAATAATAATAATAATATCTTAATATTATTTTCTAAAGGTGTTTAACAACTGATTTTAATTGTGTTTGTTAATAAAAACTTCATTATTAACATTTTTTCTCGTGAAAGAAATGGAATTTAAGTTATTTTGAAATTTAAATTCAAAAAAGTCTTAGAAAGGCTGCATGTCAAAAAAGAAACAAATAGCAAGGTCTCCTGAAGGATATTTTTAATAAAATTGATAAAATATTGACGTTAGCTAGTTGACTACGTTATTTGTAGAATTTAAAATTTGGTCAATCAATACTTTGAAAATTTATTGGAGAATAACCATAAACGTGCAATCAAATATTATGACATTATTTTATACACTGGCCCATTGACTTTTTAAAAGTTTACTGACATTGTTTCGGCTTTAGAAAAAGCTCTAATTTAATGAAAATTATTTCTTCATTTGCGTATCACATGATCAGGCAGGTCCCTCTAGTGACCCGGTAAAGTGCTGCCCTCTGGACGCGACAGAGGCAGAGTTGATCACTATGAATCGTAATGTAGACCAATATACTCGTATATACCGAAAGGAAGTTAAGGAGAGAAGACGTGATAGCGGAGTGATTGTTCCCGTGTGCGCTTACCTTTGTTATTTTGAGACCTTCTACAATCGTTAGAAGTTCTCACTAGAAACAGACATTTACAAAAAAAATGATATACAGGGTGATGTTATCGGCACTGAGAGAAACATTAAAAAAATCTGTGTCCGTTCCTGGAATTTCTCCAAAGTAAATTATGCTTTTTATTGGACTAAAAGAATATAATATTTGTACCAAATTTTATGCAAATATGTACAGCGGTTCCAAAAATATGACGGGCTAAAGTTTTAGTTAAAATTCATAAAACCCCGTATCTCAGAAACGGCTAACAATAAAGGTAAGTTTGGGGGTGTTTTGAACTCAGCTAAGTGTGCTCTACCTCCCACTATATTATGTCCCTTTAAATCTGGGACACCCGTATACTGAATGTGATTACATACTTAAAAAAGCTGTGACTACTGGTAAGAAAAAAATTAAACGTAAAGTACTTAGTAAAGATGGAAAAAGTCTAAATTTTTATTGTATAATCACCTACCGCATTATGCCTAAAATAATGACATGAAGTTAGGAAACACCCTGTATAATCGCATTTTAAATCAGGAACTTCTTGTTGGTTCGATACCCACCAGTCCACTATTTGCTCTGATAAACAAAGACAGATGTTATGGTTTAGTGGACCTTGGCGACAAATTAAGTATAAATAGTGCAAGTGTGTAGGTTAGAATTTAGTTTTAATCTCCTCCTCAAGATGCAAACTTAGTTGGCGAAACGCGCGTCGAGAAAAGTATAGTAGTTCGGTGTTTCGTCGAAAATGTCCTGTTTTTTGTTTATACGCCGAAGGTTCCAGTACCCACTTCAGGAACTTTTTTGCCAGTCGGGTACAATAAATTCTTATAAATAAACAGGCAAGGTGCAATATCTTTCAAAAAGTTTTTTATATATTTTTAACCATATTGATTCCTATAATAAATAGTAATGGTTGGTACAATTCTTAAACTATAAATCAGTTTTATATCACGGAGAAATTACTTCAGCTACATACAAAGTATTCTGATGAAGAATCAATTAGGATTATTTTAGGGATACCGGATTATTCTGGTGTACAGTTTAGACCTTATTAAACCATATGAGCTGCTTATATAAGGGATTTTTTTGCATTAATTGTGTTTCTGTTTTCATTTACAATAGTTCTGTTTTAATCAGCATATTCAAAAACGACCGAAATTAACTTTGAATAGAAATGATATTGATACGGTATTCACAAATATTCAAAAATATGTTTGTTTTGTTCGTATATTTTGATACATAATGAACTTATGTGTCTTTGCGCAAGATTCTCCAAGATGCGCAAAGAATTAATAAACTTGCGCAATATTGCGCAAGATTCTTGCGCAAGTTTATTAATTATTGTTCTGTCGCTGAAAATATAATTGTTGTACACTGTGTCTTTTGTGATTTCATCCTTTGAATGATGCAAGGAGTTTATTAGTTCGTCAATGAGGAAGACCTGATTACATTTAGCACTTTTTAATTAATAAATATTCTTACAAGACGAATTTAATTTACTTACGTAAGTATACTTATTACCGCTTGATGTAGATGGACTGAATAATGAATTATTGCTGTTGAAAGTAGACTATGAGAAAACTTATTTAATAATGGTACACTGTGATTATTATGGAGGTAATTAAACTCACTATCTCGAGAAACTGCACTCTTTGTGTTATATTCAGCTTCCTACCGAAGGTAAGGTAAGTTCGTAAACTTTGTTTAGAACCATATACATTGTCGTATTCGCGAAGGATTTCGAAGTCCAAAATCCTCGGAAGTCTGCAGTAAACACGGAATATTTTATAAACTGGAAGAGTATTTATTGTACTCGCATATACAATCTTATCGTTATTTTACGAAAGTGTAGACTGAGATCATAACGTTGCACGTTTAATGTTTATCAAATTTTTTGTAAAGTTTGACAAATAATTTGAAATAGCTCGAAAACGCTATATTTTGGGTATGTTAGTTTGCATTGACAGAGGATTAAGAAAGGAAGCGAAAGGAATAATAAATTATAGTAAGTCATATTTAAAATAAGCGACTTAATAGAGGACAAAGTTGACCCTCCATTTTGAGCATCCTGTAGGTTTTTCCGTATATCTAGAATTATTGACAGTAATCTTAGTATTTCATAATTGTATGGTAAAAAAATTAACCATAAAATTTTACCACTGCTAAAGTTATTAATTTTTTTCGACAGGTTTACATTTAACATTTTTCTTAAAATTGAAATATCTTGAAAAGAGTTTATTTTAGAGATACAGTGGTTATTAGAGTAACCTTAATTAACTAGTAGAAACCAAATATGGCATAAAAATATAGCATGCCACTTAGAATAACGAAGTTGGTATTCATTTCCGGTATTTCAGTTAGAGCATCCCCGAAAATTCCCTTAATGCAAATTTTCAGCTTCACATCATTTATAGTTCTCCCATCTCAAAACGTTTAATAGGCCACTCACCGTGAAGCACATTGTATATGGCAATTCATCGTCCACAAAAAAAGTTACTTTGTATTGCATAATACAAAATAAAATCACTACGGATTTAAATCTTAAGGGGGGTTTTCTACCGTGATGGGTCAAAAAAAGTCGCTTTTTTTTCATAAATCACGTCTGAAATTCATCTAGAATACGTGGCTAAAAGGTTTTTTGAGATTCGATGTACTCGTATAAGATTTGATATTGGCTTAAGAGGTTACACCATCCAGGCGCACTGAAAAATTAAGCTTTTTTTTGGGATTTTTTTTTCGATATCTATGTAATGGATCAAAATTAAATTTTGACATTTGATTTTATGGGTATTAATGTATAGAAAAGTATTTTTTTACTTTCATTTAAGTTACAAAATGGCGTCGTAGCTCCAGGTGACATGAAACAAAATTTTTCAGGGAGTAGGAAATCGATGTACACTGTAGCAGTCTTGGTACACCACTTAGAAACATTTTTTTTTCTTAATCTACATTAGTTTTTCTTTGGAAGTTCTCAAGATTCTTTTTGCATTGAAAATTCACAAATTGACATCACTATTTTTTTTTATTATTTTTTTAAATCGACCTTAAATTGTTTATTGCAAATCTAATTACAGGGTTTGTCCGGAAAGTAATGTCAGTGAGCTTTGAAAAATCGTTTTTATTGGTTCTATATGTACAAATCTTTAGGAAACTCAAAATACATTCCTCCTGCGTCCACACAGCCGTTCCAGAGGGTCTTCCACGCATCAAAAGCCGCACGGTAGTCGTTTTCCGGAATCGCCTTTAAAGCGTCGGTGCAAGCCTTCTGAATGTTTTTCACCGACCCAAAATGCTGTCCTTTCATTGGGGTTTCGAGGCGCGGAAACAGAAAAAAGTCTGGGGGGGGGGGCACATCGGGGCTGTAAGGAGGCTGATGAACAACGGTGATACCTGCCTTGACGAGGTAATCGGCCACGACGAAGCAGGTCTGCGAAGGCGCATTGTCGTGGTGAAGCTTCCAGGACTTTGAGATGTCTGGGCGGACGCGATTCACCCTGCGTTTCAGCCGCTTCAGCACCTCGACGTAAAAACTTTCCGGTTACGGTTGTCCCCTGCAGAACGAACTCATGATGGACCAATCCCCGGCAATCAAAAAAGACAATCAGCATTCTCTTGATCTTTGACCTGGACACCCTGGCCTTCTTGGGGCGAGGGAGTTCGACGTGTGCCATTCCGCACTTTGCCTTTTCGTCTCCGGATCGTATTCAAAGACCCAACTTTCGTCCCCGGTAATGACTCTCATCAAGGAAAGCGGGGTTGTCTTCTCAGGTGTCCAAAAGTTCTTGGCAGGATTCGACGCGCCTCGCTTTTTGATCGTCCGTTAGCACTTTTGGCACGAGCTTCGCGCACACCTTCCTGATTCCTAAAGACTCCGACACAATTTCGTGAACAATGGTTTTCGTAATGTCTCATGTTTCGGAAATTAAACGGACACTTAGACGACGGTCATATGTTCAACAAGTCACGTACACGTTTCACATTGTCGTCGGAACTGGAAGTTGATGGCCGTCCAGCGCGGTTCTCGTCGTTGACATATTCCCGACCTTCTGCGAAGGCCTTGTGCCACCGGAAAATTTGCCTGTCCGAAAGACAATCGACGCCGAAAGCCTTCTTCAACATTGGAATGGTTTCCGCAGTACTCTTCTCCAGTTTCACACAAAACTTGATCGCCATTCGTTGCTCAAGCGAACGTTGCATTTTTTCTTGAACCGGGTCACTGTAACGACTCTCAAAGAACGAGTGATGCGACCGCTACAACGACCGGTAGCTAACTGACGTTTGTTGGACCTTGTTGCCAGATCCCCCACCACAATCCCAGCACGTAAAGCGCGGGCTGGCGCGTACATTCTCGGGAAAAAAAATCACTGACATTACTTTCCGGACAAACCCTGTATTTATCAGTCGCAAAGTCGTGTGTACTTCGATAGATAATCTATATGAGACTATGATATAAAAACTGAGCTAGCTACGTTGTACGCCAATTTGAAAAATACAGTTTCGAGAAAAAACGCGTTTTTTGAAAACGTATTTAATCATATAAATAATACGGCTATTGTAGCGTCCTATTAGCTTCTCTAAGATTGAATAACGTCATCTATATATATTGCGAGAAAGTATCTCATTTGTACCGACGAAAACTACCAATAGAACTGTTTTACAGCATAGCGGCTTTTTCGAACGTTCTGGACCGTTGAGATGTGTTCGGAAAATAAGCGGTAAATGTCATTGTTAGATAGTTTATATATATATATATATATATATATATATATATATATATATAAAACTGGACGTTTTCCACGAAACACCGAACTACTACACTTTCTCGACGCGCGTTTCGCCAACCAAGTTGACATCTTCAGGAGAAGATTAAAACTGACGATAGTTTTAATCTTCTCCTCTTGAGAAGATTAAAACTGACGATAGTTTTAATCTTCTCCTGAAGATGCCAACTTGGTTGGCGAAACGCGCGCGAGAAAAAGTGTAGTAGTTCGGTGTTTCGTGGGAAAACGTCCAGTTTTTTGTTTCTACGCCGAAGGTTCCAGTACCCACTCCACGAGATAGTTTATACATCAGAAAAAAAAAAAAAAAAAAACAGGACAAAAATGTGCCGGGTAGTATAACCCCTTAAATACCATATGCATATAATCCTACATTCGATTCCGCTAAACAGTCCCGGATTGAAAATCGGGAAGAAGCATCACGTCTCTGTGATTTCCAAGGGCAAGAGAAAGGTGTTTTGTGTGGTCCAGGCATTGTCGAATAATCGTAAGTAAAAAAGTAATACTGCTTTCGCTGAAATTTCGTTGAAATCTTCAGTTCACGTCGTTTTCGTCTGAACTGAAATAATAAAGATTTCTTTTTTTTTTTGCAAAACGTTGGCTAAAATGCAAATTTCGATAGTTCACTTTAGTTTTCATTAGATTTTCATTGGTTCACACGATTGCCACATATCCACAGATTATTTTTTTTTTGTTTCAGATCAATTGGAAAATTGGAATCATGGGTAGACCATTTCTTTGACATGGGTATCTTTGGAGTGCTCCTATAGTGGATTCTTGTCCTTATTTTGCATTGAGAATTTCTGAACACCCTTTAAATACTGATAAATATTACGTAAAAGTTCCAGTATAGTGTGTGTTTTAGGCTCATAAAAAAATTCCTAAAAAACGTCAAAAAACACCACTCACATTAGATAACCTCCTTAAGGTCATCTAGTCAATGAATTAAGAGAGAATAACAAACTAACAATTGACAAACAATCTACTTTTACGAAAATTAGGTGATACCGACCTAAAAAAAAAAACAGATGTATAACCTATACAAGGTGGACTATGAGGTTATATACACAAGGTGGGCCATACGTTTGTCCTTAGTCAAAATTTATATCAATTCGGTATAGCTTGACAAAAATAAGTATTTAATGTTGATGTAATGTTAGAAGAATAACTGTTGTAAATACGTTATTCACATATCCAACGTAACTACATAATTGATGACTTGATCAAAATCACGAGATTTTGATAGACACGTGGACAGAATGTTGAGGAATCCTCTTTTTGGAGATTACTCCTGAGAACTTTTTCCTCAGACTATCGAGGAAATTAATTTCAAGAGTTAAAAATTGGATTGTTGGCCACTTTCGCAAAATTAATATTCAATTCTAAAAATTGCACGATTTTTTTGAAGGTCATACTTTTGACCCATCGTATATTTAACTTATGAAATTTTCAGTGTGCTAACTACTCATATGCACTATAGGAATAGTTTTACCAATAAAATTTGCAAAGGAGCAAGTAACAACAGAAAAAATATTGTTGTCACAATGAAATAAAATATTATTGTAATAATTACCTACTTGTAAATGTTTGATCGACTCTGGATTATATGAGAAATATGTAAAATACTTGAGCTATTGAAAAATGAACACCTGAACGTTAATTTAAAATAATATTTGGACGGTCACCTCTTTCTTGAGTACCTACATAATTGCTTATTTTTAAAAATAAAATATAATAGATAGCATTGTTTTGAAGGATAAAGTCTAATTAGTCAGGAAAATGTATTATCATGATTGAAATATAGATATTTGGTTAATCTGTATGGAAGATACAGAATGATCTAATGTGAATTTAAACATTGTAGATTCACACTTCAACATGAAGTAATACACAAAACAAAAAAAATTGTAGATGTTCCATAAACACTAGAGCTATATTTGTCCAGATGTGTATTTCGCAAACGTAATTCGCATCATTAGATGTTTTTTTTACCAATCGTGTTGGACAAATTCCTATCGAGGAGAGTACACTGTTTCGGAGTTTTGAAAAATCTAAAATTTTTCGTTTCTATGATGAGAGTTCTTGTCCTACTCACTAGTAATATCAGGATCGTACGTGTGACATGTCAATGCAATGACACTCTGATATAATAATTATTATTGTTTGATTATTATTTTATAACGATTTACTTAGGTATTCAGGGTGTTCACAAAAAAAGTGTCATAAACCTTGAGGGTGGATAATATGACCAAAAAGATTATGCAGAAAAGTCTTGATCATTAGCAAGGCTCTGCAAATAGAAGGTTTCGTGAATAACAAGGATTAGGTACTCTCTCTTCTGACTTTTTTTCTAAGTTTGTCGGTCGACTTCCGGGGTACTTGTTTCTTGCAAAAAATGTTTGTTTTGCAAAAAATCGTAGTGTCTTATCGAAATCAGTAGAGGTTCTTTTCGCTGATGGCACAGTTTGTAGTTGATATTTAATGGTTAGTGCACAATTTTACGAATGCCTGTTTAGTCTAACAATGAGTTAGCCCACGGAAGCCCAGGAAATTTTAACACGTGTACAGCAGAATCCAAAGACTAAAATAGTATGCAAGGTAGGAATTGGTGCTCTTTTTGTTTGGAGAATCCTCCACAATCAGCAGCGTTATCCGTACTATGTTCAACGACTACAGGCCCTAAATCTACCTGATCATCAAGGCACATATTGTTTACTGATAAAGCCGGATATTTGGTAAGTGGCCGAACACTAGGTACCAAATTCTTTCGTTTATTTATATTTCACCGCTACAAAACACGAAATAATTTAAATTTTTGCCCGTCTTCAAACCTCGTGGTGAACAAATGGTGAAATTTATGCCGAAATGTTAGACAGAGCTATAGAGCCTCTTATAATTTATGAGGTGGAAAATCAAAGAGACGCCAATGGAAATATTGCTCTAGATGAACATTTGCTGCACTTCCAACAGGATGGAGCACCTCCTCATTATGTACGCCCAGTAAGAGAGTGGTTGGATACTCATTATCCGGAGCAGTGGATTTGTAGGAGAGGACCTATTGAATGGCCACCTAGGTCACCAGATCTGACACTCTCTCGATTTCTTCCTATGGGGTCACTTGAAATTAGTTGTATTCAAAACTCAACCAGATTCAATTGAACAACTGCAACAAAGAATTGTATAAGAATGTAGGGCTATTTTACCTGAAACTCTTCAACACGTCCGCGAACAGTTTGAATATCGGCTGTACTTGTGATTAGAAAACAATGGAATTCATTTTGAACAATTAATAAAGTTATTATAAAGGTAAGAATTTGAGTATTTCATTATCATACTTTTAAAAAGTTGTATTATTTCAATTTAGAAATTAAATACATCCCACACATTCGTGAGATTAACTACCTCAATTTTGACAAAAAAATAAATATGGGACTTATCTAAAATTGTACAAGAAACTCAAAAAATGCCAAAAGAAATAGGGTTGCCGTTTAAAATTTTAGGGGTAGGTGCCCTGGAGGTAAGGGGATTGAAAGTAATACGACAACAAATGCCTCAAAAGTTGTTCCCCTTGATATGTAAATTGACGTGTTTCGCCAAATTTTGATACTGTCATTAGTTTAGGCAATATTAAATGCTCTTCGTTTTCAAATTGCTACCGTGTATAATCAATAACGCTGTACCTTAGAGGTAAGACGGTGTGTATTTAAGTCTGAAATAAAATGCCCATGTGACATATTCTAATGTCACAGTTTTAAGTAAGTACCTCAATATTTTTTTATTGTAGCCGTGGCACCTTAGGATCAAGCTTGCGGCACCTAGTTTGGGAACCGCCGACTTAGACGTATAACTTGTGGAAAAACTCTATAGGGGAGTTGTGTTTTTCCTAGGCAGCGGTTTTTGGACACATTCCTTAGCGACGAGTAAGCAGAAATGATAATTTTGTAGTCGCAAACTGATATATCTCAACTAGAGATAGTGAACCACTCTACGCATCGCGTGGCGTTTGTGAAAGTGTTGACTATTTTATTATGGACTCGTAATAAAAAAAAATAACGGCAGCGTATCAAAAAATTCACAGTGCGATTGAAAATTTAATTGTATGCAAGTCGTAAAGTCAGCGAAACGCAAACAAGAATTATTAAGTATGTGCACATTTTTTAGCCAACACAATTACTGCGAACGTTTACGGCGCGCTCTAGATCATTTTAACAGCCCCGCATAATCCACAAATGTATAAAACAGGTATTATAATATCCTTTAGTGTGATGAGTTTTTCTTTAATCTCGCCGAGTACTAAATTTCACTTGTTTTCTTCTAGAAAATTAAATTCCGTCCCATACGAAATTCCCGAGTTATGCTTCCGAGAGGAGTCTAACATAATTATGTTTGGGTACTACGAACTTTAGGCGTTCACGAATGTAACGACGTTATAAAAAGCTGAAAACTTAAATTAATATTAAATCGAGTATTACGAAAGTTATTTTTAAGCGGATACAATCTGCCGGGGTATAAATATCCAACGATGATATCAAACTTACAAATGTTTTATGATTTCAAAAAAAAAAAAGCCACTACTAGAAGGGCCAAAGTAGTCACTCCAAAGAAACTACTCCAAAGAAAATCAGCGAAAGTACGTGGCCTCTACAGTATCAAGCAGCATATCACGTTTCTCTGGAGTAATTAATTGTATTTTATATGACTGGCTTCCATTAAATTTTGGTCAATTTGTGTGGTTTATATGGACGCCAAAACACATTTTCAGTTTATATATGAACTCACCTCGTACATAAAAATCACTCAACTGCCCAGCTTTATTAATACCTAGCAATATTAGCTTTCTTAATACCTCTGAATAAAGCAGCACAAACAAACTTGGAAACGGTTTGGAAAATATTTGCGAAATATATATTTTTTTCATAATAAAAGTAAAAACAAAGTATTTTTATTTTCTCGAAAATTCGAGATCTATAAAAAGTTTCGGTAATTTGATTTTGATTTAATGCCAATATTTCATTTTTGAAATTTTACAATAGTTTTAAGCAGAATGAAAATTTTGTAAAAACCAAGGATTGACTAAGGATAAAAAATATTGTATTCACTTGTAACTGTGAAAAAAATATTTCGCAATTATTTTGCAAACCGTTTCCAAGATCTTCTGGGGAGACAGACATTTTTTGGAAACTTCTTTCGCAAGCTTCGATTGAAGTTCTTCCTATTATAGCTTTGTCCTTAGGTCTAGTAGTCACTCCCTTAAATATGATGAGGGTCCCATCCCTCCTTAACCCATTAACGCCCACAGGACAGAATTTCGACATTGAAGTTCGAGTTGACACCGTTCACTGAATTTGAGAAAAACAAAGTTCCAAACTACCTTTTCCTATGTTTTTGAGGGTGCTCTTTGAAATGGTGATGGTTAAAATATTCTTCAAAAATATTTAACCATGGAAAAATTAAAATTAATCAAAAAACGTCATTTTTCGCTTGCCTTTTTTTCTTTTTAATAACTTTTCTTTCCCTTTTCATTTTTTTATGATTTAAACCTATTCAGATCGTGGCCTCGATGTCTAAACTTAAAATAAATATAGTTAGTAAGGTCTAAAAAAAATTGTTTCTAAAATAAAATGGCGGCCTAATTGATATATTTTTTTTCAAAACTTTTTTTTTCTCGAAAACGATAGACTATTAAAAATTTTCTAAGAACAAAAATGTTTAAGAATTGGTCAAAGAAAACTCTGTTTCAGAATGTTCCCAAACGATTTTCGATTTTTTGAAAAATCTTGAAATCGAGATTTTTGAAAAACATAAAAAAATCTGAAAAAATTGATAGATAATATTCCTTGACCAATTATAAGACATTTTTGTTCTTAGAAAATTTTTGATAACCCTACAAGAAAAAACACTTATGTATGCTTTACGAAAAAAAACTTCCAAATTTTTCTTCGTAAACTATAGGCTCTATCAAAAATTATCTAAGAACAAAAATGTCTTAGAATTCGTCAAAGAATATCATCAATTTATTTCAGATTTTTTATGACGGTTTTCAAAATTTCAATTTCACGATTTTTCAAAAAATCTAAAATCATTTCGAACATTTTGAAAAAAAATTGAGTATTCTTTGACTAATTCCTAAATATTTTTCTTCTTGAAATTTTTAATAAAATCTGTCGTTTTCGAAAAAATTCGTAAAATTTTGAAAAAAATCAATTAAGCCGCCATTTTGCTTAATAACAATTTTTTCACCGTCAATTTTTTTTATGAGTCAATTCTAAATGCACTGAAATACTTTTAAAGTACTTATATATTGAATGAGAATATAAATATATTTGTGGTGACAGAAGACTCTGTGATATGATTAAACGTAACTTCAAAAAGTTTTATTTCAAAATTGTTTTCGAAATGGACAGACAGTAAAATACATTTTGAAAAATTTATTCCAACAAACACTCACAGTATCTTAACTCATGTCTGTTTTTTTGATGCCGAGTAGTTAATATTTCGCTCAACGTAAGACATAAAAATCAAACAAATCAAAAATAAACATACAAATCTACATACATTCACTCGTCACTCACTTATTTTCCAACATTGTGACATAAGTGACATATGTAAGTGTACAAAAGTAAACAGTAATTAATAAAACTTCAATGACAAAAATTCATTTTATTATGACAATATTTTTTTTTTCGTGTGTGTGGCGTACGAGAAAAAAAAAGTTTATGATCGCTTGGGGAACATGGTTCATCATACCATACTTTTTCGGGGTTGCTGAATCCGAATCCGGTCCATTTATAGTTGAACTTGAACTTTTATTAGACCATCAAAGCAAACCCATTGTTATTTGACGTAGCGTAACTAAATGAGGGGCAGCAATCAAATTTCAACTGACCGAACGGAATTATAACTTTTATTTTATAAATTTTATTATTTAGTTATCTTATACATTTAATGTGATGGCATCTAAACTTAAAAAAAAATATATTTATTGCTGAGCGTATATCACGAAATATTCAGAGGTATATCTTATGCACAGTGGTTTTTATATTATATTTATACACAGCCCTAGTCCAAACTCATTAGGAAAAACAACCAAATGTTAAAAGTACAACGATTAAGATATCTGTGAGAGCCTAATTTATATATTATATAGGTAGGTCCTTTGTTTATTAACTTAATAAACTTTAATTTTAGGTCTTAAGACTTTTGTCTTAAGTCTTTACCTCTCTGATCTTAATTAAACTATAAGAACACTGAATAAAATAATGCCTAATCATGATCTTGTATAAAATAAAGAATTAAGTTGTAAATTAAAGGATCTATAAAATTTAGTAATAACAATACTGACAAACATTTAATGTGAACAATGGACTTGCATATCCTTTGAAAGTTTGGATAAGTTAGGTTTGTATGTTGTTTAATTTTAGGTACGATCCCAGGTTCTCATCAGTAAGACGACTACTTAATTTACTCTTGATAAGGTTCACGATCGAAAAATAATGTTCGCATGAATATATAGAATCGAAAATGGAAAGAACACCAAACCCATAGGAAAGCCAACATAGTGTACCACTTCGTTAAATAAAGTTCATGCGCTATTTCATTATGCTACATGCGATATTAACCCACCATTAGCAGCTGCACGTGTTGGTCTTTGCGGTAGAGCCACACTCAGGGGGCCAAAGAGCCGCATGTGGTTCGCGAGCCATGGTTGCCGACCCTGCCTAGTCACCCTATACTACTTGCACGCGCTAAGGAACCCTACGACGATATTAGCAGTCCGGACTAGCATAATTTAGTGTGTTCCGTGCACTGTAGAATAATACAGGGTTTGTCCGGAAAGTAATGTCGGTGATTTTTTTCCGAGACTGTACGCCAGTCCGCGCTTTACGTGCTGGGATTGTGGTGGGGGATCTGGCAACAAGGTCCAACAAGCGTCAGTTGGCTACCGGTCGTTGTAGCGGTCGCATCACTCGTTCTTTGAGAGTCGTTACAGGGACCCGGTGCAAGAAAAAATGCAACGTTCGCTTGAGCAACGGATGACGATCAATTTTGTGTGAAACTGGAGAAGAGTGCTGGAAAACATTCCAGTGTTGAAAAACGCTTTCGGCGTCGATTGTCTTTCGGACAGGCAAATTTTCCGGTAGCACGCGGGCATTCGCAGAAGGTCGGGAAGATGTCAACGACGAGAACCGCGCTGGACGGCCATCAACCTCCAGTTCTGACGACAATGTGATTTGTTGAACACTGACTGTCGTCTAAGTGTCCGTTTAATTTCGAAACAGTGGACATTACGACAGCCATTGTTCACGAAATGTGTTGGAGTCTTTAGGAATGGAAGGTGTGCGCGAAGCTCGTGCCAAAAGTGCTAACGGACGATTAAAAAGCGAAGGCGCGTCCCGAAACCTGCCAGAAGGTACGAACACCTGCGAAGACAACCCCGCTTTCCTTGATGACGTCATTACCGGGGACGAAAGTTGGGTCTTTGAATACGATCCGGAGACGAAGAGGCAAAGGGCGGAATGGCACACGTCGAACTCCCCTCGCCCCAAAGAAGGCCAGGATGTCCGGGTCAAAGATCAGAGACAATGCTGATTGTCTTGTTTGATTACCGAGTTGGTCCATCATGGGTTCGTTCCGCAGGGGATAGCCGTAACCGGAAAGTTTTACGTCGAGGTGCTGAAGCGGCTGAAACGCAGGGTGAATCGTGTTCGCCCAGACATCTCAAAATCCTGGAAGCTTCACCACGACAAAGCGCCTTCGCACACCTGCTTCCTCGTGGCCGATTACTAGTCGGGGCAGGCATCACTGTTGTTCCCAGCCTCCCCCACAGCCCCGATGTGCATCCCCCCAGACTTTTTTCTGTTTCCGCGCCTCAAAACCCCAATGAAGGACAGCATTTTGGGTCGGTGAAAAACATTCAGAAGGCTTACACCGACGCTATAAAGGCGATTCCGGAAAACGATTACCGTGCGGCTTCAGATGCGTGGAAGACCCGCTGGAACCGATGTGTGGATACAGGAGGAATGCATTTTGAAAGTTTCTAAAGATTTGTACACATAGAACCAATAAAAACCATTTTTAAAGCTCACTGACATTACTTTCCGGACATTTAACCCTGTAGTACAATATCAAGTTATTAGGCTCATTTTTGTCATTTTTTATATTTTTAGGTTTGCCTACCACATTTGTCGGGTAAAAGAGTTTCTTATATCTAATAATATTAAAATAAGTAGCTCTAGACAGATTTGTTACATCAATTTTATTAATATTAATAATGTTATTGGCCAAACTGGAATATTAAAATGTTTCAGTTTTACAAAGATTATTTATTTGTTTATCAACATTTAATACACCGTACTGAGCAACCGTTAGCCGATAAATAAAACACATTTTATTTTGCACTCATTATTACGTGACAGATAAATATTTTCTTTTACATATGGGCTACCTGCATGCATCCCACAGCAGCGCTGTCTGCTAGATGACACTCGCACTGTTAGATGGTCTTTTTCAAGCAGTAAAATTTGAACCGAGAAGCTGCTCGTTGTTGTGTGCCAAAATTGTAAACATAATGAAAGGAAAAGTCACAGTCCTTTACACAACATTTTCCGGGCGCGAATGGGAACAGAAGTGGAAAAAGTGGGTTAACGCGATGAACAAATGTGTCAACGTTCTGTCAACCAATTCATCCACTAACCTCAAATTGTCGCTTAATTTTTCTCGAATATTTTACACGATAAAACACTATATTCGTTACAGTTCCTTTTTTTAAACTTTTTTCCTTCTTAGATGGTCGATTTTTTAATTGATTGAAAACCACATTGAATAATTACTACCATTTTTGGCGGTGACATATAGGACTCGACATGTTCAAGCGGAATTGACAAGGTCAACAACCACTAGATGTCGTTCTGAGCGGCCCACCACTAACAACGTGGAGTTGGTTAATCAATCTTCGAGAGTGGGATTGAAATTTTCATCGTAGAAACAAACAAAAAGCACCTCTGACACTTTCACACTTTTCACTAACTTAAGTTAACCTAAATACAAAGTTAAACTAAATTTTAAATAGTTAAAAATGGAATATTCAGTTCAAAACTGAGGATTGCATAAAAAATGTTGTATATTATCTCAAGAATAAATAATGAATAAATATACGCCTTCTTCTATTCTGAATTGAAAATGATAAATACGCCTGAGGGAACAAAAAAAGCGGTGCAACTTTATGATTCCATGGGGGGGGGGGGGGGGGGGGGGAGGGATAGAGTAATAATAAGTAATTAACGTCGCTTTTATATCATGACCTTTTTATTTACATACTTACATATTATATGTATGTAAATAAAAAAAAAGTCGGGAGATACTCCCATGTACCTATGTATTATTTATATTTATTTGTATATTATACTAATGTTCATTTGGTCAGTAATATGTTTTAATTTTTTTATACTTGCAAACAAGTAATTTTAAAAATATTTAAAAATGCGTCAGAACTAAACAAAAAGCCATCTTTTAATTAAAATATATTATTGCTCAACAAGGACCATCGAGAAGTATGAACATATCCTTGCCGGAAGGTATGGGAAGGATTAGATTAGTTTAGGTCGGGAAGTTATTTTAAAACAAAAAATATACACTCAATAAAAATAAATATAAATAAACATTTAAAAGTAAATAACAATTCCAAAAAATACTAAATACGAAAAACAAACACATTTCTGGTGAAATAAATACACATAAATAAATCATTAATTCCAATAACGAAAATAAATTGTAAAATACAACCATGAAAAACGTAAATAAAACTCGTAAAAACACGTAATAAATAAACGAATAGAAGAAGGCCTCACGTAAAATCGAACCTAACCGAACGTAATCGAACGTAAAATGTTCGATAGAATCATTCGAATTCGGACGCAGATTCGGATTCAGAGGTATTTAATTGTATAATCACCGGGTTTACCGACGGTAGGCAAGGGTATTCAGCTTCAAATTTTATCACACTACGAACGCAGTTTCTCCACAATTCTGTGTTATCTAATTCATCAGTTATCTTAATCACGTTATCTACTACTGATGCACTTAACGTTGGTGACTGATTATATTTACGCAAACGATCTTTACCGCCGCCCAAACCATTTAAGTGGGATTGAATACGCAATAATATGGTGGCAATCTTGTAACAGTGTGACCGTGTATACTAGCGAGGTGATCGATGACATATTTATTTTTAAAATTTCGCTCTTTTATTAATTCGAGTAACTTGCGCTTTACCGGAATCTTTTCAGGGATGTTCATATTTTTATTTTCCATCTTGAATTTTTAAAAATATCTTCCTTTTCGGTAGTAATATTCAATTATTTTATTTAAAATGCGCGAATGATGTTATCCATTACAATGAACGATTTGGGAAGGATATTCGGAAGCAGTTGTTCTGAAAACCATTTTTCAAATAAATTCGCGGTCATATCTTCATGGTAGTCAACCAGAGGACTGTGATATGTTTTTTTGGCAGAAGTAATAACGCATTTTTCACAAAACAGTTTTCACTTCCGGCGTGAAGTATTATAATCCGTTTTCCCCTTTGAATTACGAGTATTTAACGCACATTTTGGAGAACTATCTACCCAGCCATACTTCACAACGTCATATGTATCAAACCACGTTTCATCTAGATATATTATATGCCTATTTGATTCGCGATAGTGCCTAATTTTTTCCAAATATTCTACTCGAAGTATAACGATACGTCTTTAACTCCATTATAGTCATTCGATTATAAACTTTTTTTATATTTAAAATCAGAGTTTACTAAGATGCCCGTAATATTTCTAGAGATTTATAATTATAATCAAGGGTAATCATGTAAAATTTTTGTTGAATTAATTCCAAAGTCGAGACTTTGTTTTCTTTATACGTATCATAAATTATTCACCTAATTACGACCCGCGTCGCCTCGTCGACATTTTTGAATTTTGCTTTTTCTGATTTCGTAATTCAGAGTGATCTACATATAACAGTCCCAGCTTTAACAACGCGATAAATTATGGATACATTTTAGTTAATTTATATATTCGATTAATAATTTCAGTTATCAGTCATTTTCTCATTTAACCGTTTTAGGCATTCATATATGTTTAAAATAATACGCTGACTTTGCCAATATAAGTCTTTATTTTTTAATTCATCGTACTCGACCGTTTCGACATTTTTGCTGGTATATCTGAAACTATGTTATTTTCATCCGTTTCGAAATGCCTCCAGAAAGCCATGCTTATGAAGAGGTATTGATTAAAAATATTATTTATGACGCAAATAAAATAAAAAGTTTGTATAACTTAAACCTTTTAAAAACCCACTTCGCTGTTAATGTAGCCCACAGAATTTACGCTTACATCGAAAACACTCACAAAAACAACGTTTTTTTGTATACAGTCGGTCAAAGATAGCGCAGTTATAACCCGTGTTTTATAACCAACGTACCGAACTCGGTCGACTGGGTTGAATATAAATGAGACTCGTTTATGTTCGGTGGTCTCGTGGCTACCAGAGTAGCGACAATGACCAATGGCGTGTAGGTTCCGCCCACTTGCCAACTCTGACAAGTCTCGTCAACCACGCGTGGACTGCGATACGGCATATATGGGTAAAGATGCATAGAAACGCGTATTTAGTTCCATACCAAAGTGATAGTAAACTATATCCCTATCCTACCTCGTATAAGTACCTATTTTCATACAAGAAAAATGGAAATTCTATATATGCATAAGTAAAACAATTTAGCATTCTGTTCCACTTTGTATTTGATTTATTTAATTTCGCTATAATATATAACTTCCAAGAGAAGGAACTTCTGAAAAAGGGACTCCTATAACTTTCCTATAAGCAATTGTTAATAACAAGGTTTATGTAGATTTCATAGTAGCCAAAGTTATAATACTTTGTAGATATAATACCTAATTTACGACAGGACCATGTGCTTTTTAATATTATAAAATAGTTCGGTTTTGCTCGGTATAGTCAATAAAAAAAACAACGAATGGCCTGTTCCTATCCAAATATGATCGGGTATGGTAGACGAGACACGACACAGCTGTTCGGCCCTTTGTCACCACGTCGACTCGGGGCCGTAAATATTTTCTCAGGAGGCTGGAACCGTCAAGCTGACACTATAAGTGAAAAACGTTTCTTTTCTATATCGCCGCCGGCTTGGGAGTGCTTCTTGATAAATATGCTCTTAAAAAATATAGCGTTACTTTTTATATATTAAATAGTCTTATTTTTAAGGATCGATTAGGTTCTTGCAAGCGTATCGTTTTTAAAGGATAATGCAACAATAATTCAATAATATACGAGCCGTTCCAAGTCACTTTTACTACCTTCCCCCTTGTAAAAAATTGAAGGGTCGATTCAAGACGTTCCTTCGCTCAAAGTCTTTCCTTGGGCCACTTTCAGATGCATTGTGGTCTTTTTTGAACCAAATATGGCGGCCTTGTAGAATGTCATAATGGCGAAGAATATGAGTGAAGAATCACACTAAAATTTCCGAAATATCCAGTCTAAATAGGGCATCTTCCGCAAGACAAGACCCCGATTTGTCTAGAAAGTCAAGAATCCACTGGTACTCCGTAATTATTAAGTAATATTGAACCTAAAAACCTAAAACGTCAAAATCAATTGGGAACACTTGTTACCTCTTATAAGGAACCTGAATAATTCGATCGCAAGAACCTGTAACCTAAACTGTAAATTGTCTGAAAATCTCGAGTAGCTGTTATCAAATATTGGTTTGTGACTGTTCGGAACACCTAGTCGATAGTTTATATACCTACTGTCGAATTTCAGTACACGAAGTTCAGGTTTCAGTTTCTTGTGATCGAGCCATCCAAAGAGTTATCCCAATGGAGTTCTAATTGACTTTATACTTTTCATAAATTGATTGACGTCATGTACCCAGATTTTAGGTTGTTATATTGAATGTTGCTAGATTGAATATTACTTAATAATAATTGTGGAGTACTTTAATGTTTTTTGACTGCTTCTAGACGAATCAGTTACTGAATAGATTGATATTTCGAGAATTCAAGTGATTTTTCATTCTCCTTCCGCCATGTTGGAATTCAAAAAAGTCACTATAGGTAACATGTCCTAAGGAAGATTTTTGATTTAAATCATATTTTGAGACGACGCAACATTTCAATTTTTTGGACGGAGGCAAAAGTGACACGGAACTACTCATATATCTACATATTCTGCGGAGTTGTCTATTTCTGATAATAATCAACGTTCCGCTAATTGATCGGTTCCACACTTAAATACATTTAGTGGTTTAAAATTAAATATAACATCAAGACAATTCTCAAGGGCAGCTTCATTTTTAAAGGGAGTCTCTTCACTTTGTTGAATAGCGACTGAAAAAGACCGAAGTAACAAAGTTTGCATAACAGGGTGGATGTGGAATTATTTACCAAGAGAACTCTTGTTTAGTTACTTTTATAATGATACTCATATGGTTGGGCATTATCATCTTGTCTCTCCGATCGATTCTATTTCCTCGTGATTTTAAGGAAGCTATGTTATTGGACTTCATCGATAAACATTACATCCTGGTATGTGGTGTCATCATTCTGGGAAACTTGGAAGACCTGGAAGCTGGTATAGTTACAGAATTTCGGTACTTGTGAATACTCGTAATACTCCGGTACGGAAAAAATACTCATGGTGACTGTAGAATTCATTATAAAATCGTTAGAGATATGGAACTTTTATTGATAATATCACAACATTTTCTTTATCACAATTACTGTTCAACTGTATGGTTATAACAACGATATTTGGTGGAAAGGCTGGTTTTGGAATGTAGTTTTGTTTACGATTGCTTGATCTAAGTTTTAATTAAAAAACTCTTTCGTTCTTCCCTAACGTAATATGTCCAACATTATTTTCTCCCTTTTTATCTTTTAGTACAACTTCAAAAACTGTTCAACAGTAAAGTACGTTTATACTAAATATAAAACTTTTGCACTACTACTGATAAGTTATAGTTGCATTATATATCGACATCCAAAAAAAAAAAAACATTTTCAAAGTTGGCCGAGAAAAAAAAGACGGGTGTATTTCTATTCTTAATCGAATTTATAACCCCATTTACTTGTCAAGATTGTCACATCATATGACAGGCATTGTTTATTTTACAAATTATGACAGTCACTTGTCAAAAGTTTGACATAACCGAAAAGCTTAGACATGATCGCTATTTCCATCTCTCTCGTTCATAGCCAGAGTTGATGACGTTTTTTGGATGTATCTACATATAGTATATATTTAGAAGTGGCATTTATGCTACAACTCCATAGGTATCAAATCCGAATTTTAAGATTTTTACGTTCATATTGACGATCGAAAAGGGGACTTTACTGAGAGAACTGAAACTAACATGGATATTCCTTCAGGGTATAAACGGCAATTGTCGTTTGTATGATATATAGCCTGAACGAAACTAAGATTAATCTTAGAGTACCCTAGGTGTTATTGGAAGGGACAAGTGGTGTCCTGGAAACTTTACAGAATAATTGGCGATTGTCATGACTATGGTATCGAACTTCAGTTCCAAAACGATACTTAAGACACAACAACATATTGTGTGTAAAAGGTAGTACGTTAATTACTGTAGAATTGTGTACAGTGTACGTTGTACACTGTTTGTATATGGTAGTGTAGTAATATAGTTTAGATAGTGTAATGTAGTGTAGCGTATTGTTTATTTTTACATATTGTATTTTAAATAATTAATATATTGTAGACATCAATAATTGATGTTTTTTCGGTATAATTGGATAGAATTTGGATAACAAAAATAATTATCATTTGTTCAAGTAGTCAAATAATATCTTACCATAATGAAAACGTTACAAAGACTATAAATAGTTTTTGGGTGGATTTACATCTGAAACTTGTTATGTTTTAGATTTATTGTTATGATTTAGAGTTATCTCATGATATTAAAATAAAATGTGCCTTCTCTTTTGACAATGATTTCTTCTGTCTTCTTTACTTATTTTCTTCATCGAATACTGAATTTAAACGCACACGTACATATCTAAACGAATAAGCAGATGCAAATGAGGTTGTGTTGTTTACATTTTAACTAAGTGTACTTGGACATGAAGCCTTGAGACTGAAGTAAGTTGTAAACTGTCTTGTTATCTCTATTTACACTAGCCCCTTTTACGTTCCGTTTTAACAATTTACAGTACATCCTGGATAACAGAGAAATGTGGCCCCAATCTAAACATAAAACTTGATGCATTTTATTATCCTGGCCTTTATCCGCTCAAGGTGTGTTGGTGCTTCCTTCGCGTATTGCATTAAAACATTTTCGATATCCTCTTGCATTTTTTTAATAATCCTTCGGGTGTGAGTACACTGATAATACATTAACTTTGGCTACCAAAATTTTATTAGAAGCCACAATATTTCTGATTTATATACAAATATTGTTGGAGATACAATTATTGTACTTAATATTTATCGTTTTTAGTTGGCATGTTGATCCAATTTATGTAAACGATTTTAATGTATGAGCAGACTTTTATTTTAATATAAGTAGAGAACTTTTAGTAGTGTTAATGTCCTTGATTTATGTCTTGGTAGATAATTATTGGGGGTGGAGGACAGCACAAAGTATACAAGTTTATAGTTTTTTAAAATGTCGACGTTTCCAAGTTTAATTGACGTCTTTTTCAAGGCTATTTTCGTTTCGTTGTAAGGTTCAACATGTTGTGTTGTTCTATTTAAATAGCCTTGAAAAATACGTCAATAAAACGTTGAAACGTCGGCTTTAAAAAACTTGTCTGCTTTGTGCTGTCCTCCACCCCAATAATTATCTACTAAGTAGAGAACTTATTTTTATTATATCGAACTTATATAATTGTGCATTTTAAGCCTAATACGATCTCCCAACAGTTATTTTTTAAGATTTTTCTGAGAAACATTCCTGAAAAGGGTTACTGAATTTTGTTTACACTTATGTTATGTATCTACACTTATGTTATGTTCGGTATTTCGTGGAAAACGTCCGGTTTTTTGTTTCTACGCCGAAGGTTCCAGTACCCACTCCAGGATACAATTTATTTAAGTGCTTAACATAAGTTAAGCACATAAATGAATTATGAATTTTAGTATGAACATATAGCACGTAATCGCTTGTAGATTTTGGAATATCTCAGTCTTTTGAGACTCCGCAGCACTTGAGCTAATTGCTTCCTTCCTCAGGAATTCAACCCATCTACTCATAAGTCATCAGCCATCCTAACGTCGTAAAAAAGATGACATTGCTTGCTCTCGTCTTCTTGCTGACAGCCTCTCACAAAGGGGTGTTTCATTTAAGTTCAAGTTATGGAGGTCATCTCTTAGCAGACAATGTTCAATGAGAATACCTGTTATAAAACGAAGATTGTTCCTGGTCACCGTCAGATATACCATTGCTGGGTACCTTAAAAGCTCCCTGGCAAGTTGGCAGCTTCCGTTTTATCAAATTGTTAATGTCTCGGTAAATGGCTTATAGAATGCAAAAATTAATGATGAGTTCAAACTTCGTCCTAGTGGAACTTAAAATAGGAAGTTTAAAAGATAGAATGTTTGTATGATTTGTGAACAAAGAGGTAGAAAAAATGTTGGTGAACAAAGAGGTAAATAGTTAGGATGTAACTAACAACTAAGCAAGTGTGTATTTGTTGTACGAGTGAATACACCCATTATATAGTCAGACAATAGGTAATAGAAATGATATTTGACTGTTATATAAATTTATGTAGTACTCAAATACCTCTTATATTTTGGGGTACTTCACCACTGTAGAAACCTCAGGACATTACCAAAGGGCAGGCACGGTTGGATTCGACAGACATCCACATTACACAGGTGTATTGGTGGTTGTATATCAAATCTTGAAGTCAACAAGAGACAATTAAAAATCCATTTTCCTGGTCAGAATTTGAACAACTTACACTTAGCAGATTATCAGATTACTGATATAACAGATAGCAAATGAGAAGATGTAGTTTTATCCACTTGTGGACCTACATTATGTCTATTCATTTTCAAACTAGATATAGACATTCAAAAAAAAAAAAACGTCATCAACTCTGGCTATGAACGAGAGAGATGGAAAATAGCGGTCATTTCTAAGCTTTTCGGTTATGTCAAACATTTGACAAGTGATTGTCACAATTTGTAAAGTAAACAGAGGCTGTCATATGATGTGACAGTCCTGACAAGTACATAAGGTTATAAATTCGATTAAGAATAGAAATACGTCTTTTTTTTCTCGGCCAACTTTGATGACTTTTTTTGGATGTCTATTTTTTTTTAAACAAGAAACTAACAAAATGTCACTATGTTCCTTATATTTACTGTCTGAGGCCTGTGTTGATCGGCCTCAGACATGTTGGGATCGCAGAATAACTATTTATTACCTTTGCTCCCGTTTGAAATTAAAATATATGTTTCTGTGATGAATAAAGTTTAGTTTATTTCCGATAAATATTGACATACAATGCTCATTAAAACAAACATGACATTCTCAAAAAATCTAAAATTACCTTAATTATAATGTATGTTTTTCCGCCGGAACACAACATCACATAACGATTACTAGTAAGTGTTGCCTAGATAAAAACACACAAATTTGCATGTGCCGATTCAGTATTTTTCGCATTGTAAAAATGTCTTTGGATTTAATTTTATTGTTATTGCGAAACCCGAAATTAAATGTATTCACGTCGGTGAGATGGATTGTCTAAAATTCCATTAAATCAAAACGGAATATGCCCAAAACCATTAGCAGAATCTCCATAATTTAGAATATTTATATTGATGATTCTTCAGAACGATATTGCATCGTACTTCTTTCGGTTAAGTTTACCGAATTTCATAAAGTTAGAATCCTCCCGAGCGAATATAAATTATGAATTCTATCGTCTTCAGACAAGTAACCGACCCGTCAAGTATGATGGACGTTTATAAATATTGTTCGAAAGACTGAAAATAAGAACACTTATCCATTTATTTCACTTCTTATAAGCGAATAAACCGACGAAGGAGCCTAAAAAAGGGCTTTCCCGAAGAAATACATTAGCGTTTATTAATTTTTCTCCTTCAATTACTTAAGCAGAGCAGCCTAAAGTGATTGTCATGTTTGATTGTGATGCAAATATAGAGAAAAATGTTACGCTTTTATATCCATTAGGAGGCAGTGACGGCTCGTGGACATAATGAGGTGAAGCGGACGAATACTAAACAGCGAATTTGCCATTTTTTATATAAAAAGGAACATCTAAAGGGACTTAAAATTGACTCAAGTCTATCTACTGTTTAAATATAAGGTACATTCTTCATTCTTTAAATAGAACACCACCCATCACGCAATTTTCAAACAAATACTTTTTCTCCACATCAAGTGAGGACACAGGTTTCTCAGAATTCTCTTCTGTCATTCTTTGTCCTCATTTTCCATTCGGAAAATGGTGTTTCTAATACAGACTGGATCATACGTAGAAAACACTTCTATGATACGAATTCAAAGGATATACAGTGCGTGCCTAAAGTATGGAATAAATTCAGTAAATGTAAAACAAAAAATTTTTGGAAAAAATCCTCGAACAGGTCGATTTTGTTTAATAAAAACACATTTTTGAGGGAACATCTGTTTTCAGATGTCATTTGTTTTTGAGTAATGACGTCATCAACTTGTTTTTCAAAATGGCAACCCCATCTTTTTAATTTAATTTGAGAGACCCTTTCATTGTCGATTTAACGGTATAAAAAATATTGCCACCTTACATAACAAAATTTTTGAGTAAATGGCAATTGAATGTTACAAAATGAAAAATATATTTTTCACAATAAATAAACTAAAATTTCTTTAATACGCAAATACAATTTTAAATTAAGTGTTGGAAATGCCGTCCATCAACTTCTTGGCAATATGCAAGCTTTTGTACAAATTCTTCTTGTACATACTAAATGACTTCCGGAGTAATGGATCCCATTTCATCTCTAATGTGATCTCCTAGTTCGGCTAAATTGTGTGGTCTTCTGCAGAAACTTTTGATTTTTGATAACCCCATAAAAAAAATCAAGTGGTGTAAAGATCTGGGGATCTCGCGGGCCATTCTATCGGTCCTCGTCTGCCAATCCACCACTGAGGAAAGATGACTCTAAATATTTATGAACTGAGCTCGCAAAATGCGGATGTGCTTCGTCTTGCTGAAACCAGAGTGTGTTATCTGGAACGTCAGGATAATTCTCGTTTGGGAAAATTACTGCAAGCGCTAAAACTGGATCATTTTGCAAGAACTCCGGATATCTTTCTCCTGTGAGAGTTTCTTCAAGGATTAAAGGCCCTATTATTTTGTTTGCGATTATTCCAGTCCACATATTTAATTTCTGCGGATGTTGAGTATGTGCTTCGATGATTCAATGAGGATTTGTCCGACTCCAATACCTGCAATTTTGTGCATTTGGATTTGGATTTGTTTGACAAAGATTCATCATAGTTTCACAGAATGGCAGTCGCCGGTCGGGGTCGTCTTCGTTGAGTTCTTGCACAAGCTGAAATTTGTAAGGATGATAGTTTTATTTCCTCAGGATAAGTAGAACTGTCGTCTGACTAACTTCATTTTCTGCGGCAACTAGCGTAGAAGTACTCTGAGGGTTCTCTTCCATACGTAATACAATGTCAATCTTTCTATCTTGGGTAATTTTTGGACGTCCTGATTTTGGTAGATCTTTAACATCACCAGTTTCTCTTTCTTGGACTTAATCTGACTAACAGTGGATTGGGTGATCTGGATATTTTACATTAAATAAATTGCATACCTCCTGCTGAGTTCTGGTCTTATTTCCACATCCGATGAAAATCAAAATTTCAATTCTTTGTGTCACAGTTAAATATGCCATATTAAAATTGGAATTTTCATAAATACTAACAGTTACATTAACTTTTCGGGCACAATTCAATGACAAATATTCTGATTAACTGATAGTAAAAACCATGGATACGTCAATAAACTTAATCTGATAATTTATTTGCTTAGCAACGTACTTTTTTGCTATGTTTTATTTGTGTTCAGTTTTTTCAGAAATTTTTCGTTTATTTATTGTGAAAAATATATTTTTCATTTTGTAACATTCAATTGTCATTTACTCAAAAAGTTTGTTATGTAAGGTGGCAACATGTTTATATCGTTAAATCGACAATGAAGGGTCTCTCAAATTAAATTAAAAAAATTGGGGGTTGAAAAAAAGTTGATGACGTTATTACTCAAAAACAAATTGACATTTGAAAATAGACGTTCCTTCAAAAAATGTTTTTATTAAACAAAATCGATCTGTTCTAGGATTTTTTCCAAAAATTTTTTTTACATTTACAGAATTTATTCCATACTTTATGCGCGCACTGTAAATTATCTACACAATACTAGATCACCTAATTTACCATCTTACAATAACACCACAGAAATTTACATTCTCCTTCTAGGAATCACGATTGTACCAGAGAGAGAGAGAGAGTACACATGGAAAAGACGTAGGACGCACAACCAAACACTGTGCCATAGGCGGGATTCGAACTCGCGCGATTAACTCTCAGAGTAAAGCTCTGGGAATAATCGTCATCTCCCTGGCACTTTACCTACTCAGCTATCGTCACGGTATAACTTTGCCGATTGATAGAGAACAAGGAATTACATATTGTCGTCGCCGTCGTTTAAGGTACAATCGAAACAGCCTTGAACTCCCGCGACACAATCACGCATACGGTAAGCTGCCTCGTCATCGTGAACAACGCCTTGAAATGCGGAATTTAAACTGATGCCGATTCTGCGTCAGTCGCTATGCGTATGAGGCGTATAGTCGCGCTCAGCGAAGGGAATGCTTTTTGAGAAAGCGTTCAGCACACTAGGTTTTATAAAAATTATTAACTTTACGAGCCGCCACTGTATATGAGGACGTGTTTATCGACGTACTTTTCAGCTGTGTTTATATAAGTACCAACCTCTTCCGCTACGTTGTCTCGTCAGTATGTGGGTTGTGATTCCTTGAACCATCTTAATATGCCTTTACCGGGAAGTATACAGGGTGTTTCACGAGGTTTCCTCAGCACTCAAGAGACACATTCTCGACATTATTTCATGCAAAAAATGGCAGTGTTCTATTCTCTGTATTTATCAAGCTATGCGACAACACCTACCCGTGTGTTTGTTTTATAAAATCGTCTCTTGTGTTAAGAGTTCAAATATTATTATTTAATTCACATCAAGTTGCCCTGTGTCTGCTCTGGACTGTTCCCATATACCGAGTGTCTTAGGAATGCTTTTACATATAATTTTTCTACTATTCGAGATATCGAAATGCAACAAAAGCAATTTGTTGTAGAAGGAGTGTCAACAAGCATTAAAAGTACCGCTCCCAGTAAAGCCGCGTCCGCAGTGCCACGAACGGTTTATTTTTTAATGATACCTCGTATAATTTTTGTCTTTTTTTTGGACACCGTCCATAATATCGGGGGCATTGTAGCCTATTGGCTTATTTTACCCATATTGTCCTAACTTACACATCTTTTTATTCTCCACTGAATTTTTTTTTATTGAAAATCGGTCGGTCCATAATACACGGTGGAGACTTTAACTGGAATATATTCGCTAGCGGGGTGGTGAATGATTTTTCAAAAAATTCCCGGGACACGTCAACTTTTGCAATGTATTTACCTACATTTTGCAAGTAATATGAAAAATATAGCCTTTCAGGGGTGGCTGAAACCACCCTCGACATGATTTTTTCAAATGCAACCCTATGGCTTGTGACCCCTCATTGTAAAGCTGGTGGAAAGAGGAATCCAACGCACTGATCAAATTTTAATTTTTAGTATGTTTTGAGGGTTGCATACAATTAAAACGTAATTTCATAGTTTAATTTATTTTTTAACGCAACAATTTCGTACTCAAAATGTGTGTTGTTTAGTTTTGGAATGTAAACCTTACTTTTCATATGTCCCCACAAAAAATTCCAAGCAATTTTTTGCCACAACTGATATTTGTTATTTTTTGCTAGTGTTTTTACACGGCCGCAAAGAGTAATTTAGTTTGTATGCTGTATTCAGAGTTTGAAACGAAGTGTTATTTCAAATTGGTGAAAATGTCTTATTTAACTGAATCACTAAAAATCGAAATTTTGATGATGATTGGATATGGTGATAGGGCGCGAACTCAATGCGAAGTTGTACGCTTGTTTCGAGAAACGCATCCCTGACGCCACCACTAAATCAAGGTACCATTAGTAAAATTGAGGCATAATATCGAGAGATGGGTCATGTCAGGAAAGTACCGAGTAGAGGCAGGCTGTTGTTGATGACGACACGAAGTTGAATTTGTTGCTTGCTCTAGAAGAAAATCCAATCACTCCAGCCCGTCAACTGGCCCGTGATAGTAATCTTAATCACAAAACAGTTTTAAAAATACTTAAATATGAGAAAAAACGCCCATATAAAATGTAAGCTGTTCAAGAGCTACTTGAAGATGATCCAGATCGACGAGTGGAATTTTGCGATTTATTGATGACTTGTATTGATCAAAACCAGTTATCTTTAGAGTGGATAGTTTTCTCTGACGAGGCTACTTTTACATTAAATGGGCACGTAAATCGCCAAAATTGTGGTTACTGGGCTGAAGAGAACCCCATTGGATGAGGGAACTTCATACTCAGCGCCCACAGAAAACTAATGTGTGGGCCGGAATAATACAAGATAGAATTGTAGGACCATTTTTCTTTGATGACACTCTTATTGGAGCAAGATACTTGCGTTTACTCCAGCACGAACTAATGCCAGTGCTATGTCATTTATTTCCAAACCCCTTAAACCCTAACTTGACCGACGAGAGGTTATGGTTTCCAGCAAGATGGGGCCCCACCACACTATGCTGCCATTGTTCGTCAGTATCTGGACAGAATTTTTCCCGGTAGGTGGATTGGGAGACGAGGTAATATTGAGTGGCCAGCAAGATCTCCAGATATTACACCACTGGATTTCTTTTTGTGGGGACATCTTAAAAGTAGGGTTTAAATTCAGAAACCCAACAACATAGCAGATCTGCAGGAAAAGGATAAGAGAGGAAATCGGAAAAAATACCACCGCAAATGTTGCTTAATGTGAGGACGAAACCTACCACAGACTGGGATGCTGCCAACAAGTGAATAGTGCACATTTTGAACAATTGTTACGTTGAAACTAAATTTAATTTTTAAATTGTTTTAATTATGCAACCCCTACAAACATGCTAAAAATTAAAATTTGATCAGTGCGTTGGATTCCTCTTTCCACCAGCTTTACAATGAGGGGTCACAAGCCATAGGTTGCATTTGAAAAAATCATGTCGATGGTTTCAGCCACCACAGCCACAGGTCGTGTTTTCAGCCACCCCTGAAGGGATATATTTTTCATATTACTTGCAAAATGTATGTAAATACATTTAAAAGTTGACGTGTCTCGGGAATTTTTGAAAAATCATTCACCACCCCGCTAGCGAATATATTCCAGTTAAAGTCTCCACCGTGTATAATATATTGTTTGTTATAAGGTAGGTAGATTTTTTGGTAACAGTAAATTAACAGTTTACATACAGTTAATATACATAAACTAAGGGCTTATATTTTGACATTACGTTTGGCTTATTAAGCTTTTTTTAATATACCCACTATTTATGGACCGATTTTGCGTCCAATAACCGTCCAATAACCGAATAAATAGTTAGGGGTGGCGCCGCGGGGACGGTGACTTGCTTGCGGTTTCACTGAGGGCGGCGTTTTTAATGCTGGCTAACATTCTTACTACAATTAGTTAATAATGACTTGATTGATGACGTTTTTTTGGATGGGTCGTTATATTAGGCACTATTTTCTTTGGCAAACAAATGCCATAAAATAGATATATATTTAAGTAAAATAAATATATCAGATTTATGTATATTCTTTAAACGTGCTTTAACTTTCGTCTTCTTTAGATAACTTTATTTCTTTCCTTTTTCTTATGTTACTATTTAATAACAATTTTAAAGTTATCTTTACTCCACTTTTATATCTTTCTGTTCTGTTTTGTTATGTATTATAAATATTTCTATACAGTATTTGTTTTAAATATGTATACAGTAGACACTCGATTATCCGAACCTCATTATTCGGACGCTCAGAACGCTTCCATTTTTACCAGAGTGGGATAATGAAGAAGTATGGAGAGAAATGTGTGCAAATAGTGAATAAATGTGTGTAGGAAAAACATAAGCGACTTTTTCAAACCAGTTTAGTGCGTTACATTCCGAAATACATTTTCGATTATCTGATTTTTATTATCTGAACAACCATTGGTCCCAATTGGTTCGGATAATCGAGTTTCTACTGCTGTTTACTTTTTATGACATCATTTTTGTTCACATTTGTTAATGTGTTAATTGTTCTCTTAACTGTAGAAAGAAAAAGAGAAATATGAGTCAAATAACATCTTATTAATTGCATGCAGTTCTGCATAACAATAAATTTAACCAATATGATATTACCATAAAGCCAACATTAATTCTTCTTTTTTTGTTGTTGTTTGGTTGGATTAGGTCCAGGAATAAATAACAACTATTCGATTTTTTCCGGCATATTCGGCAAAAATCGAATAGTTGTTTATTCCTGGACCTATCCAACCAAACAACAACAAAAACTAATAGAGAAGAAGGTCGCTAAATTCCCCACAGATATTAATTCTTCTGCAGGATCGTACTCCGAAACCATAATGAAATTAATACTCTATACGTCGTCTTCTAATGGGATAGTTCGTTATACAGTTACAATTATTCGGAAGAAGAGATTGTTAGCGAAAATAAACCTTTATATCGAGTTACATTGTTTCTTAACATCAGACTAATGAACCCATTACATTCACATCTATTGTTGTTTGAATGGCAAGGTACTTAGGCATTATTTACGAACTATCCGGAGTAAGTGTTTACAGATGGAATCGTAAATAACATATGGATAATACTAATACAAAGGTAGTTGACGTTAGTTAGTTAGAACACGTAGCAAGATGATTGATGGTACTATCCGTTAAAAGTATTAGAGCTTGTAAAAATGAGACTAAAAAAATTATTTATAAAAAAGGTTGCCTATACTTATCTATCGTTTTTTTGTACATTTTGAGGTCTCTGAAATTTTGTTCATTAACATTTGAAATTATCTGTAGCGGTTATTTTAGAATATAAAGTAGTGGTATTGGCACTATGGTTAGTAGAACTCTGAAGCTTTGCAACAATACATTTATTCACAGACCAACAAAATTTAACTTTTTTTTGGAAGCAAAAACTTGAATATATATTTCCGAAGGTTTTAGGTGAATTCGCTGAATCCGAATCTGGCAGCAGAATTGCTCTATTACGTCAGGTTTTTTGAGATATCCTAACCTAAATGTGTAAAAAACACTGTTTTTCGTGATAATTGAGGTTATGTAGTAATGTCATCTATTATTTTTCAAAAAAACTAATACCTTGAATCTAAAAGTACAAGGCTCTCTCCTTCGAATGCCGTTGAGTTTCCTCAAATATCTTTTTTTTCGTTGAGATATCACATGTTGAAATTTCTAAGTTTCTCAGTTTCTTAATATGCGAAAATCTATTAAGGATCCCTTAGACATCAAGCAGTCGATCAATTTAGAAACTTCATACCCAGAAACCTTCAATACATACCAACTCAAACCCACAAACCCCAAATCCACAAACCCACAAACCCCAAACTCACAAACCCACAAACTTCCAACCCACAAACTTCCAACCCACAGACCCCAATCCCAAAAACCCGAACCTACAAACCCCAAGCCCACCGACTTCAAACCCACAAATCTTAATCTGATGAGTAGTCTAAC
Organism: Aromia moschata; assembly: GCA_029963805.1. Taxonomy (NCBI): domain Eukaryota; kingdom Metazoa; phylum Arthropoda; class Insecta; order Coleoptera; family Cerambycidae; genus Aromia; species Aromia moschata. The sequence goes on from JAPWTK010001352.1 coordinate 43,944, forward strand.
AGCCCACGCATATTAATTTCGTGTATAAAATAAAAAAAAAAAGATATTTGAGCAAACTCAACGGCATTCGAAAAAAGAGGGAGCCTTGTACTTTTAAATTATATGTATTTTTTTTTTTGAAAAGTATATATGGTAATACTACATAACCTCAAATATGACGAAAAACAGTGTTTTTTACTTTTAGGGTTAGGATATCTCAAAAACCTGAGGCGATAGAGCAATTCTGCACCAAAATCTTTCAGGAATGCATATTAGTGTGTCTGCTTCTTCATCCTTGTTGACCTATTTCTCAATTTTATACAGAACCATCTAAAATCGATTTTCTTTAGATATAATGCGCCATATTTTCCTTTTGATGAAGTTGCACTAAATGTTCATTTTAAACACTGTACAGCTTGTCCTTTTATATTTTGACACCCACCTACAGGGTGAATCACAAAAGAACGTTAAAATACAAAAAATACGAAAGTTTTATAATGTATTTTCTATTAGCATCATCATAAAAAACAAATGAACGACTACAGATTGAAAAAACCGTTGGAACCATTGGAATTTTAATAGAACACCATGCATATTTTTGATAGATTCATATCGCCATTGGTCTCTTTTCAAATATATAGGGTTTGCCTATATTTGGTTTGTTTCTTTTTGAAACATTTAATTCATAAAGTTTGGGGGAATAGAAATCTAGTTGGGCATGATAAGCATTGCTACTAAACATCAGAATTAGCAATCGGATGCCATAAAAGTGGACTTAAGACAGTTCCTTCTATAAATAGTGGGTTATTCAGAGGAAGAAAACACGAAATAGTTCCTCTCTATGTGCACAATGTGCAGTAACAATATTGCCAAATACATCCTGGGCGACAAGTACCGTTAAGAAATAGAAATAAACATAGCGGAAAAATTGAGAAGACAGAGATTCGTTAGAAGAAATGAAGAGGAAGACTTAAATGTTTTACTTTTTCTTTACTAACCAGTAAATAAAAAAAGAAGAAAAAATAAAAGAAGACATTTTTATGCCATGTTTATTTGTATTTATTGACGGTACTTGTCGTCCAGGATGTATTTGACAATTTCTATTTCGATTGACTATTTCGTGATTTATCCTATGAATAACACCTTTCTTTTTTTTTTAAGATAGGCAAAAATGTCTTAAAAGCGCCTCTTCATGGCTCTCGGATTCTTTACTTTTGACATTTTATCTTTTATCACGGAAACTAAATTTAAATTTCTCCCAAACTTTATATAATTTAAAAATTAAATGTTTTTAAAAGGGCTGAATCAAACATAGACAAATCCAATATAAACTGCTTGTCAAAATTAGCGTAACACTTTAAAATTAGTACCTACCACTTCGTTGCGACTCAAATGGTTCGCCGTCCTCACTCCAAAAAGCAACCCCATGTCGAAATTTGGATTCTAAAGATTTTGACGGCAATTTCAGATATACAGGATGGACTAACAAGGGCGCTGTCGGATAAGCTGTCAATAAGTTCTGTGTATTTGATCGCTGTTCTATTTCTTCAACCAATTTCCAGACCCCTAAGTCATCCCTTTTGATTTTACACAGGGTTTTGCATGGTCTGACCTCTGTTTGGCGAATCCATTGATCTTAATGCTCCTAATAATTTGGTGTAGGGTGCACAACCTCGCTTTCACCCTTTGATAGTCCAAGCACCCTCCAAGCCACACCTACTCCGACCGCCCACCCACCCTCTCCTGGTTCCGCCCCTGTGTAAAGCTGGGTGGGACGTCTGTTTGTTTCGAATTCCTGTTCATGGCATTACTTGAAGGTTCTTGAAGTTGACGTACCCACTGTGAACGGCCGATTGAGCGCCAAATGTGATATTCCATCTCTAACCCACCCCCTGAAAATTTGCCGCGCTGAGGGGTTGTAAGCAGGTCTTGATGTGTGGGATGACTCTGAAAGCCTTCCTGAGGATGCTTGAACTCTTTTTGGCCCACCTCGAATCGTTTGTCTCCTTCAAATCTTCGTTTACGTCCCATCGTCCTCTTTCTTGACTGCCTGCAAAAAAATTTTTGAGTGGATAAAAAAATCCTGAAAGAAGGCTCGTTCGGTAGGCGGAACCTTCCTTTGCACTTGTGAAATACGCGAGAGGTGAGTGGTACGCGCGGCAACTGTTCACTGTGACTAGGGCTAATGAAGTCTCGACTGGGTTAGCGCCTGCGAGGTAGGCCACCCAAACATGCTCTCGCTCGTAAAATTCGTGGAAAAGGTGCTGTTTGGGTGGCGCGGATTTAAAGGGTTTAATGTTTTTTTGTACCTTTTATTATTTACCCCAATAGGGGGGTGTCAACATATAAAAAGGTACATTATTGCAGTATTAGTATATAAAACACGCTGTACATTATTGGCAAATATTAAAGGCATTGTTGGGAAGCTTCAAAAATATTAATTCCTACTGATTTCCTACCTATGTGATTTGTTAATAAAAATGATCCTCGCTACAACAAATTGATTTTGAAGGTTTTTATTCAATGAAATAAACTTTATAGAAACGGTGATTTTTTTTTCGATCGTGTACCTAGATATATCTACCGTGTGTTGGTTGGAGTTGAAAATATGATTTTTTTTTATAATGTACCAAATACTTCATAATGTACATAACATAATTATGTTTGCTTTATTAATTTAATAATAAACTTAAGTAAATTCTTTTCAATTACTTGCAAGATGCAATAATGTATGTGTAAGAGAAAGGTTTTGGTAATAATGTAGGGTGAAATTTGAATAGGAAATGTTTTCTTGTTTTTTTAACCTTTTAGTTTTATAACAAAATAACAGATTATTCGAAATACAGTTTCGTATTTAGCACGTAGGCGTGTTATATTAAGTATATGTGTATATTCTGTACATGGCCATGCAAATTGGATTAACGTCATAAATATTAAATATAGGACGCAACGGCGGTATACTGTGTACACAGTCACATACCTTAATATTATTTTTGAAGACATAATCACAAAAAATGGATTTTTGTTGGTATTTGTAATATTTTAACATGAAGTCGGTTCTAGTTTGTTTTAAGTTAGTCTAGTTTATTACTAGAGATCGTGCAAGCGCGGAGTGTAACAGGACCGTAGTCAGTTAACGAATGAAAATATTAATATGGTTACATAAAATATGTGGCAACATAGTACTATTTTACAAATAGTACGGTTAAGTCAAGGATAAAACCCCCGACTTAACCGTACCCGACAAAATGTAAGTGTTGAGATAAGGTTCCATGGCAGATTGGCGGTGGTTAAAACATATTATTATGTGTTTTTCTAAGTGTTCTGGAGTGAAACGGCGACGTTTATCACTTAATATTAACTTGTGTATGGAAAAAGGATCGTTCAACGTCTACTGTTGACAATGGACAGTATGAGAAATTGTTGAGGCATGAACTATAAAATAATATATTTTCTGGTAACTCCTGATATGTACTAACTAAAAACTTTACATGTTTTCCAAAATTTTATTGAATTTTTTTTAACACGCTTTACATTTTTTTATTGTATTACTGACTAAGCGTATATTATTAGCGTATATTATATATTGCTTGCAACAAAGGCTTCTGTAAGTTCATACAAAAATACGGAGTCGTCGGCGCTGGACGAGGCATGGCTTTCAGATGTCTTGTTACTTTAGTTTTATCTGAGGATTTATAATGCGTTCACACACAGTACAAAAAGGTCATTTCCCTGAACACGCATGTCCCTAAAACCCTCGGGATCACTGTCGAACCACGTTTGAAATACTTTCCGTCTATTTCTTTTCACCTTTGGCATGGTACCTCACTTTATTCACTTCTCCCTCAACTAATAATTATTAATAATCAATAAAGTTATTTAAACACACGGCGAATACGTAAAAACGAAAACGTATCAATGCGATGCAATACCGGCGACAGTCTGCTACAGCGTGCCATAAAGAACTAAAATTGATAGCGCAGTTTTCGTAAATGCACGTCAGCTGTGAGCTGTGAAGGCCAACGAGTCAAGGATAGGACATATGTATAAGAATAGTATATTATTTACTTTTACCGATATTATATGAATAATAAAAGGCAAAAGTAGTGGAAAACTCTTATTTTACACACACCAAAATTGAAATTTGTAGCAACTTTTCGGAACTCTTCAAATAAGTTCCATAAAAAAATAAATAATAATACTCAATGTGTTTATAAAATAAATATTTGTATGCAGGGTGATTTTCTAAGTTGTCATATTTTTTAATAGCGTGTAGAACTATTCAAAGAAATATTTTTTCCAAATACCATTTTCAAAAATTACCTTATTAATTTTCGAAAATAGCATTTATCCAATCCTTCTTTCAAAATAAAGAAATGGTAAATTCGAAACACAGTAGAAAAACTTACCTGATTTCTATCCACGTTTTTTTTCGTATTTATAATAGTGTATAAGTTTTTGTATTTATAATTTCGCTGTACAACTATTTCTTTAAAATGGCAGGACAGGATAAATGCTATTTTTGAAATTACTCATAAGGCAACTCCTTTATTTTTGAGTTTCTTGAAAAATGTTATTTGGAAAAAACGTTTATTTTAAATGTCCCATACACTGGTTAAAAATATGACTCAATTTTAGGTATCACCTTGTATATTCCGCAACCCCCTTAAAGGGTTATACCTTCTTATGGAGTTGAATCAAAGCATTTTTTGTGAATTGCTTTACTGTAACTATAAGTTATTTTTATTTATATAGATATACATATTTTAAAACATTTCAATATACTTAAAAGTATATCTTTAAAATAATATTTATAATGTTTTGAGGAAGAAAACAACCGCATTAATTTAAACGAAAAAAAAAAGGAAAATACCTTTTTCTAAATTTTATATTTTTACGAAAGAGAGAATAGTTTCAATTGAATTTTTTTTTTTATTAATTAATAATTAGTTATGTACATATATGGAGAAAATATGTACAAAATTTCATTCCCAATTACGATAAACTAGTAGATTTCGTCCCGCACAGCGTGCAGGCCACACACTCGAAAACCCGAAGTGGTTTATCTCTGTTTTGCTCGAATTTGAATGTAAATTTGTATTCATTCTTTGTTATCTCCGTTATTTTTCAAACTTTATATACGCGAATTTAGGTAAGATGGATTCAACTTGAAGAATTCTATAACCTATTAAAATATAAGGATCAACTTTGAGAACACCTTATATAACACAAAAAAAAACTCTCTGAATATGAAGAATTTCAATCAATATTATAAATTTGCAAGGTATACCAACGAAGTAGTGATGAAAAAATTACAAAAGCTATTTTTGAAAACAATTCATATCACTTATGCACCTTCTTCATTCCTTACATTTCAACCTTTAAAAATTAATGATCGCTGCTGGATGCTCTACTGCAAATCTAATCGGCCTCCGACAAGATCTTATCCGGGATTAATCACATCCTATAACAGCGTTGGCCATCAAAGCTGGAGAGCTTTATTATTTCACTCAATTTCACTTAATTTCGTCAGAATATGCTTCAATCACGTTCCGTTATCTGTGTTTGCGGATTCACCGACTATCTGACCCATTACTAAATCTAATTTCTCATTGGGCCTCTCTTGTTCCTTACCGTTCTTGGATTTCCCATTTCATACCCGATCACCAAGACCACTTCGGGTCCGTCCAGCCCGAATATTTTATGGACTGGTCGGAGAACTCCACGTGTAATAGGGTAAGTATGTGCTTAAGTTCGGACAACGACGGTGGTCGACTAGTTTTGAACGAATAAATCTGAGATAAGTGCTCCATATGAAAAACCCATTTGTTTGTGTTTACTGTTCCAGAATAATTGTTTATCTTAATGTTATTTGTTTTAAAAATCTACCTTAATGAAACCCTACGATAATTGTAACATATGTTTAATTTTTACTATTTTATCACTTTCCTTAAAATACCTGCAATGTTAATAAAAATCATATGCATTATTATAAAGACCCAAACAATTTTTAGACACAAATAAAACCCATATAGGATATTATAAAGTCAATGCTGATTGTACCACCTAATGGTAGCTAGTAAATTCAAATTCTCATATTTTCGTAAGAAAGCCAAGGACCCAAACTAGATTTTGAGGCTTATTATTGAATCAAAATTGAAGGCTAGAATAGCAGAGAAACTGACAAACGATTTTTTCGAAAGTCATCCGTGTTTAAATATGAGTCTCTTTATTCTTGTGTAACAATAAAAAGTTTTATATTCACATGGTATTCACTTAAAATGAAATATTTCAGGGTGCCAGATTTTGAAACATTTTTTGTAAAGTTTCGTTTGTGTGTCACAATATGTCTTTTTGCTATTTTACAGCCATTTGGGTCTAAGTAATAATTCCCTAAAATCTGGTGTGGGTTCCGTGCTTCTTCTAAAATACGAAATTCCAAATTCTTCAAAGCAGACATTGGTGTCCTCACTTAAGTGTTCATTCTAATGGGTCTGTTTCCATAGAACTCTGAGTTTCCATTGGAGCGTCACGCTTATTTTTGTTGTTTCCAGCCCCAAGATCGAATGCTAAACCGCTATAAAGTGGATATATTCATAGTACGTGAAAGAGGGTTTCTTCCTTCTCCTCCATAAGACCTCTTAGAATCAGGATCATCGTCATCTCAATTGTGGTGAGATGTCATGTGTGGATCGCCCTGAAAGGCCCCGCTTTCTTCATCTCGGCTGGTTTCTACCCAGTTAACCAGATCTTGTTTTAATCCACGATGATTCGTTAATGAATATCCGCGACTGCCTTGTGAGTGTCGCCAGTGAGATATGTTTTATCTTAATAGGTCCTTTATTCCATCCTGAATACCCGGTAGGGCCAATCACGAGGTTTTGACCTATGTATCAGTAGAACTACTGTGCCCCTTTCTTGCTACGGTGTCCCGATATTTTATTCCTTCGTGGTCCTGGTATCCTTTGACCCATTTCAAAGTGATGCTGTTGTATTCCGCTAGTTAAAAAAATGATACAATACATTCAATATTAAACACAGCATCACGCTGAATCCAAATCACGTCACGTCATTTTTCGCCTTAAATGGAACTTCATAGAAATATCTTGACGTATGCAATGAAGTGAAATTTCGGAACAAGGGTTGGACTCGGAGATGTCTACAAATTGATTAAGCTATCGATAAATTTTTCTTAAAATATGTTTAAAATGATTTCTCAATTTTTGACATATTTTAGAAAGTATACGTATATCTTAAAAGCACCCATAAAGTATTATCCTTTATTAAAAAAAATTGATTTAGATTTGTGATTTTCAAGGTAATTCTCACTTGAAATCGCCCAGTACCCATTCGTCAAATGTGTAATTGTTTTATACCAAATTATCTTCGGAGGCTGTAAGCTCCAGGTCAATAAATTACACCTGACAATATTTTTAAAACATTTCTATTACCGCTTATTTTATTTGCTTATCAGCAGAATGAATATTTTGTCACCGGATCCTCCGCCAAAATCTTCATTCTTAAGTAATTTAAGTAATTTATTGTTATGAATTTCATAAATCATGAAAAACAGATCTAACTCTTGTCTAACTTACATATTTTCGAATCTCTTGTTAGCCATTTTATGCACTTATACAATGTGATAGAGGCGAGTTTTTTTGTTTTATTTACCAATAAAAAGAGAAAGTAACTCCTCAAGTGTGAACATTTTTTAATAATTCGGTTATAATTAAATGGCAAAAGGCGTCACGTGCATTTCATATTTTATAGTCTAAAGAAAACAAGTTTATTCATTATTTCGTTAATTATTATTACTTTATTATAGTATCTTTTATTGAAATGTTGGTATTGTTTTGTTAAAGTATATTAAAAAGTTATATATATTATGTATTGAAGTTTTGTAGTTTTTATTTTATATCAAAAATTATATATATTTTTACATTTATGTAAGCAGTAGGAAGCATAAAATTTGGTGAAATTTAAAAAGTCAAAAATAACGTATTTGTAAAGTAAGTAATAAATTATTTTTTTGTTCTGTTAAAAAGAAAATACGAAAATATGATTTTTTATGTTACAGATTTAAATAAGTAAAGTAATTCATTTTTGTAGCTCTCATTAATACCGTGTTGATACAAAGTCTCCTTCTGTCGGACACCCACATTTTTAGATTTAATATCGTTTTATTTTCACTTCACTAACGAATTGAAGACTGGCATAAATTATCTTTCATTCTTTTATACCCTTTTCGCCGTAATTAAATTGTTCGAATAAAACATGTTATAGATAATCCCGTTTGAAAGAAATAATTTGAAATTTTCATACGGACCTTTCTTCTAAACGAGATGCCTCCCTCTCCTTAATTTTATATTTAAAATTCATACCGGCACGTCGTAATTGCCTGCAAGGAAAAGAAAATTAAAATTTATATCCTCTAAATCCTGTCTGTTAGCACCAGAAATCATCTCGAGTGTATCTCAATTTAAAAATGGAAAATTTAAACATCTGGTCTTTTTCTCAGGCGATCAAGCCGAAATTAATTACGTTTTTGGTTACAAGCGATTTTCTTAATCAGTCGGGGAATCCCGCAACGACACCAAGTCGACCAAAAGCGACTGCCGCCTTTTAAACTTCCGGCATTACTAAAATTAAATTCGACTTTTCGAATGACTTATTAAGTGGGAATCTATTGTAAACAGTTTTATCTCTGGCAGATTTTACAGAAATGTAACATTAATAATGTGTCAGAAAATTATGCAATTTTCAATCGTTACTTTATCTGATTTGGGAGCAAATTTCCAGTAAAAAGGCAGTAACAAAAATATTAATGTGTTTAATTAATTTATAAAATAAATTAATAAACAGATAAGTTTTAGTTTTTTCTAAATCTATTCAAGAAGCATCTTATTAATCTATTCAAGAGCAGGATCAGTCAAAGTCATGGAAAATCAGTTATTTTTTTTTTTTTGTTATGGCACCCTTTGTATGTTATTTTATTTTTTATTCTATTGGGAGTTCTAAAAGACATGCATGAATAATATCCTATACCTATATACAATAGTTTTCGAAACGATCTGCCTTTGGGATGTCAAAACCTACTACGATATGACAATTCTAAAGGATTTCATTTATTTGTTTTGATTAACGAAATTGTGTTTGAAATAATGGAAAAAAATTATTTGAAAATAAGAGTAGAATTAATTTTTTTGAATTGTTTATTTTTCTTACATTTTCCGCCAGCGCTGCGCCTTCAGCTACTACCTGCTGTAATTGTTTTTTTCTTTGTGTTCTCTTAGATTCAGGACACAGAAGTCACGAAGCTCCTTTCAAAGGTAATTCTTTCATATATTTTTTTCATCTTTCGGACAGTTCTGCGTTGTCAATTGGCATCAGCATCACTTATTATAGTTCCACTATAGTATATATAATAAATAAAGTAGTTATACATACATATATCATAGTAATTAATTAAATCTATAACATGAATTCTTAATATATAGTGAGGTTGTAAAATTTCGTAAAACGTATTTTTCCCGATCGTTGTTGCTTTCAAACTATGGCGTCATTGGGCATTTTTTTAGTAGTAACCCAGATTTTTATAAAAAGATTTGGAGAGGAACATTTTCTGAGTAGGTATAGTCATATAAAACGAGTGATGTGTTGAAAAGGAAAACTGAAAAAGAAAATCTGAGATGTGATATCAGAATGTTCAATAAAAAAATCTTTTATCAATCGTTTAACCCAAAAGAGTACCTAATTTTTAAGGTTAGATAGACAAAATATAAGAAAGATAACAAAAATCACTACAAGAAAATTTTTATTAGTATTTCTAAATTTCTTGAATTTAGAGAGAATTGGCACTGCCATGAGGCTTTTTTACCGCTTCAGTTATTATATTTTCTCTGTCTGTCTCGAAATTTATTGTTTTGTATTAAATAATCGATTAAAGGGTATAAAAGCGTTTTATTGAAAAATCTGGTATTATTGAAATTCGGTACTGGCTATCAGATTAACACTTCATTATTTGGATATAATACATTTACCGTCATATACTTGTATATCTAAAATGTTCCTCTTCAACATACTATTTTTTCGCACTACTGTATACTCAGAATGCTCCCGTTTCCGAATTCGTTGAAAAAAATTAATGTTTAAAAAAATATACGATGACGTCACAGGTTGAAAACGAAAGAGTATTAGTCGTGTCAATGAATACATAAAACAGGCAATCTTCGGAAGTCCTCAAGAACAGCTCCGATTTTGATGATTTTTTTTTTTCAAAAACTTTGTTTATTATACTATTTAAAATCAGAAACCTTTGGAGCGGGGACGGAATTATTTATATTGTTTAAACAATATAAATAATAACAACAAGATGCCAACTTGGTTGGCGAAACGCGCGTCGAGAAAAGTGTAATAGTTCGGTGTTTCGTGGAAAACGTCCAGTTTTTTGTTTCTACGCCGAAGGTTCCAGTACCCACTCCAGGATACAATATCCATTAAAAACTTGGAAAAAAGAGATATTTATGTTATTTTTTTATATTGCTATTGTAAATAGTTTTAAATTATGTCAGTATATTAATGAATGTTATAAACAATTACCTATAAGTTTTTTCTATGTATTAATGACATGGAATTAATTTGTGGACAAATATGAAATTTTTATTAACTGTAGGAAATTATTTTGTATACAAAAAAAAAGTAAATTTAATTTTCATTTATATTTTGCGTTTCGTCTTATTCAAGTGGTGGGTGGTTATTGCAGTCATTTCCACTGCAAACAATGCAGGCTCGTGAGCAATGAAGACCACTTTTCTGCAGTCACACGCTGAACCGCATCCTGTTTTGCAAGAGCAAAATATGATTTTTTAAACGTTGTTAGGTGCTGCTGGTTGTGTCATTTTGATTGGTTTTAAATAATGATTTTTTTGCCAACCCCATTTTTCAGGGGTATTGAAGAATTATTTTTCCATTGCTGAACTTGTGGGTAGACTCTCTTAATATGTTGTTTTGCTGCATCTTCTGCCGGAGGTAACGAATTAAGTTGTACGCTTTTATTTTTTGAAGCTAATGCTATGAAACGTTTATATCGCAGTGCATTCAAGTTTTTGGCAGTTTAAGCACCGTACATTGTGAGAATACAATTAATATCGTCATTAAAGCACTTCTTCACTTTGCTCTTCAACCATAAAATTTTCAGCTGCTGCACAGTAATGTTTGATTATCACTCAAAATCTTAATAAAACCGTTTTTACCTTTGTTATAGAAAGCGGATGCAGTATCACATCCAGTGAATGCATGAATAAAAAACAGATGCGATTTCGACCAGTTTTTTGCAGAAAGATTAATAAACCTATTTTTATTTTTGCTGTTTCAAAATTTTTCTTTAGTTGTATTTAGAGGCATGTCTTCTATACCTCACAAAACTTTCTAATACAACGTAAAATATTATATATATGTATATATGTATGTGTAAGCAAAAACAAATATATGTATCGTATACCCGTAAACATACATACATATTTTTTTATGATTTAAATATTGAATTATTGTTCAAAACTTTCTTTTAATAACTATTTGTTACACTAAAACTAATATATGAAGATTTTTTTTAGAAAAAAATAGAGACCAAACTTAATTTTTTATATAAATATCATAGATATTGTTTAAACAATATAAACAGTTCCGTCCCCGCTCTAAAAGGTTTCTGATTTTAAATAATACAAAAAACCAAATTAAAAAAAAAATCAGCAAAAATCGAAGCTGTTCTTGAGGACTTCCGAAGAAAAGGCTTCATTGACGCGACTA
>JAPWTK010001353.1:0-55717 GCA_029963805.1 Aromia moschata
TTTTCTGATTTCTAACAAGTGTATGTACGTAATGTATACAGAGTTTATTATTTCATCACCTAGTCGAAATTAAAAAATTATATAATAGGTTTACCACACGAGAGAAATCTATACTGTACGTTCAAACACTTTTTTCATTGTGTACTTTTGAACTTTCTCCTCTATCGGTCGGATAAAGTGTGTATATGGGGGAGAGGGGAGAGTGCCGATAATGATAATTTTGTAACTTCATGTATCGAATAACATGATGTTAAAATAAACGCTTTTCTCATTCTACAAGAAAAGCTGTTATTCGTTATAGCATACAGGATGGTCCAACAAAAAGTTTCCACCAAGAATATTTTGAAAACCGGTGATTTGTCATAAAAACGTCGAACCAGGTCGATTTTCGTTGCTACGGAAGGACTACATATTTTTTACAATTTCACCTTATTCGTGCAACCTTCATTCTCTTTTTAGCTCATTTAGTTCAGTTCATTAACTTCATTCTTTTCATTCAGGTTATTTATCAAACAATTTTGAAACGCATTTTCTTGCTGTTGAAACAAATTCAAAAAATAAAATATTAGTGAACAGAGAATTAAGATACCTTTGAAGTGATATGTCGTATCAACCTGCCAAAGTAATCGGTAGTAATCCCGAAAAAAAAAATTGGTAGCAATTGTCAAATGACAGATCACAGAAAGGTTAATTTTATTTTCAGCGGCGTTATATTTTTAAATTTGCTTCACTAAGTCCTCTGAAAATGCCTTTTGAAGTTGTTTGATAAGTAACCTACAAACTAATTTTCAGGTCATACTGGATCAAATAATAAAACTCCACTGAAAAGATAAAGAAGAAATCTTTCAAATGTATTACTTGACCATTGCTGCCATTTAAATTTTTTCAGGGCGTTACTACCCCTATGTACCTAACGCGACTAACGTGAAATTGTAAAAAATATATCTAAAATATCCTTTTTTTAATGTTGGAAACCTTTCGTTGGATCACCTTGTACATATGTATGTACGGAAGAAATTGTTTTCGTAGTAAGTAATTTATTAAGCCTGACCCACATCTGTCATCCATCCAATTCACTACTTTGAGTGAAAGAGTCTTCTGCGAATTTTCTGGTTAATTATTTTTTAAGCGTATTTTTAACTACTAAGAATTTCTTTATATACCTACTTAATTCTTCTAAAAAGAAATAATTGCTTTCAATTTTCTGCCGGTGATTTTTTTTAACGTTTCCATAACATATGATTTTATCTATGCACTACAGGTTGTTAGAAAGTGAGACGCAGGCAAAATATATACTAATATTTACTTAAATTATATGCAAGTAAAATTTTCTCTAAGGGTATTAACTTTCTGCCGTACTTGTATAATGAATAATTACTAATTCACACGTAATATAGTTTTCATTGCGTTTATTATAATGCCTAGTTTCGATAAATAGACATACGTTAAAATAAACGGTCATCAAAAGTGAAAGGAGAAATGCAAAAGCGAGTGAAAAATAACCGTCTGTTGTGATATTATCTGAGCGATAGGAGATTGTATTTATATTGTGAAAAATCCCATTAATGAAGCGAAAAGAGCAGCTGATATACATAGCTTGATATGTAGCGAAATTAGAGTTTTATAAAAAAAAATAAGCTGATTAAAATTAAAACGTCTAAAAAATGGAGAGAAAGAGATTTGAGTTTCTCCTGACATATCCATTGAATCAGAATTGAAAATTATTTTTAACCCTAGTAGGATAGCGGCGTGTAAAATTTACACATTCGGCTTAACAATGATGGACCCCGTCCAGCTGAATGGCGCTGTCTTGGTCTCTCCTCTTTGTCTATTCTTCCGTTGGTCAAAATGGTAGTGTCTCAATCTCGAGCGAGTTAGAAAAGATATCGTCTTAAAGGTCTCTATTAAGATGGTACCTCTTCACAGAAGAATTTAACAAGAATAATTTGTGACAATATTGTATTTGTGATCAGTGGCGGCCGATGGAATTTTACATGCTCGTATTTCCGTCAGGAGGCATGGGACCTACACCATATTTTTACTTTTCCATGCAAAGTGAAAGAATGAAATATAAATTCTCATATAATGTTAGTTTCTTTGATTTTTGCATATTCGCTATCATAAATATATAAACTGATGTTACAATAAAGATGTATTTGTGTTTTAATGACCCAATACTGTCCTTTATTTAGTAGGATGCAAGTTTTCTGATACATGTAAATTTTACACAATGATATCTTTAAACACACTACTGAGAGCGCTGTCCTACTAGGGTTAAATGCTTTGAAATTGTCGTTAACAGTTGGCTGGTGGAATTTGAACTTATCCCCACATCATGTTCTAGGGTTATTACTAGATCTAAATAGGATATGATATCAAAAAAACTTCAAAACGTGCGAAAAGAAAAACAAAAAGGTCTGCTTCATCAGAAGATCTTGGACAAATTATTTGCAAAATACTTTGCAAGCCGTTTCAAGGTCAATTTTTGCTGCAATATTTTTGTTATTTTTACTAATCGTCAAGTAAAACCAATCTTTTTATATTTGCGATTTTTTTTACGGTTTTGGACTCGAGATCTGTATAAGTTATGGTAATTTAAAATATATGATTAATTGTTTGTTTGTTTATTGTTTATTTTCAATTAAAAATGTACACAGAAAGAAATTAAATACAAAGATAAAATAAACAATTACAGAGCTCACCTAAGAAAAAACTTGAGTGTTAGTTAAAAATAGTTAATAAAATTTGTAACATAGCAATACTAGTTAATTCCTTAAATAAAATAAAATAAAGTACATCTACTAAAATTAATTTAATACAATTAATATGGAGAGAACTAACACAAAACGTATACGTAAATAAAATGAAGCACTTATAATATAGTATATTAACAAACGGACATACATATAATAACAAACAACATTAAAATATATAAAATTTGCAACACACATTACTGTAGAAAAATTTATATGCGACACAGTTTACATATAGATAGTTAAAAGATCTAATTATATAAGACAGTGGTTCTACAGGTAAGTAGTTTGGATTAATTTAATAAGTTGTAGGTTGTAAATTCATCCCGGCATTTCGTTTTTGATATGAGATATTACAGTGTTAATTTTAAATTTTAAGAATCTAAAAATTATTACATTTTCTGAACTTTCCATTAATGATAAATACCCATGAAAAAAAGCTGGCATGTAATAAGTAAACGAATTTTAACGTTTTAGTTTTATAAAGGAAACGAGTATCGTTCTTATTAGTACAATATTTCATAATTATGTTAAAACAATAACAGGAAGCAAATAAAGTAGGTTTTTATTTTCTCATCCATCTCATTTTTAAAATTCTCATAACAAAAGAATTAATTTTGGTAACTACCGAACTCTTTAATTGTTGTAGACATTAATTAGTCCCAAAAAATTCAAGGTCATCGATCATGTGGTTTTATAGATGATTATTGTTATGTTCCAGACTTTTGCAATATTCTTGATTCTACGCAACGGTCGTAACCGTTTTTCAACCGTTTTTCAACAAATGGCACACGTTGAAAATTTGCACTGCTCTCCCCATCGTTTGTCATTAATTAATTCAGATTCCATGCGTCGCTTCACCTGTTACAGTCTTTTAAGTAAAAGGACAGCACGACTCGCGTGTAAACCAGAACTGTAAATTTTCCAGTTTTCATAAAACACTTGCGTTTTGAACGAATATACAGATTAGGAAATTGCACCTTTACATATTGGCGATACATGTGTAGAAGATAATAAGTTAAAAGACACCAGTAAGGACAGACAAAGACAATTAGATGCCACAGTGTTTCACGCTCGTACACGTATAAGAAACGTATGAGACCTGCGCGTGGTAGAAAGTGAAGAGAGGGGTAGTTGCCACGGCCCATCACCGACCGCCTATCGCCGAATTGGTTATTGTTCTCTAGAGTCTAGACAAGAATTCTAATTCACACGTGCGCATTATAATTTATGGGCGGGGCGTCCCGCCTACATAATTTTTATGCTACCCTATCCTCGGCTTTGAAATCTTGGACTTTCCACCCCTGTATGTATGTACATATGTACATACATATATGTACATAAGTATGTATGTATATTAGGGTGGTCCAAAAAAATTGTTCTTCCAGCCCTAGGCTTAAATCATAGTATTTGATTAGTTATTACTAATTCCAGAACATTAGCTCATTTAATTAAGTTTTAGAGGTCGCTCATTGGTGTTTTATTTTCCCATCCAAATTGCATGGGAAATGCGTCATTATTCGTTCGCGGTGCTGTTTCGCGAACAATTAAAGAAATTTATGGCAGCTCATATTATTTTCTTGTAGTCGGGGATCGTATAAAACATTTTCAGTGACTGTAATGTAGGTCTCTTTGTAGTCTATTGGAATTTTTTATCCTAATGGCAGCGTTGAACGTAATTTGAATGGGAAAATAAGACACCAATGAGCGACCTCTAAAATTTAATTAAATGAGCTAATCTTCTGGAATTAGTAATAACTAATCAAATACTATGATTTAAGCCTAGGGCCGGAAGAACAATTTTTTTTTGGACCACCCTAATATACATGTACATACTTATGTACATATATGTACATGTGTACATATAGATATGTACATACATACAGGGGGTGGAAAGTCCAAGATTTCAAAGCCGAGCATTAAAAGATAGAAAAGAATAAACTCTTCAAGTAAAGGGAACTGACAGATAAATATTAGATCCTTAATTGCCAGACTGACATGTTATTTTAAAACTTTTATGAGCGTTATTCTCCGTCTTTCGTGTTTACATCAATACGGTAGCATAAAAATTATGTAGGCGGATTTTTTTGGACCACCCTAAATTGTATATACGCGAGATGAGGATTCTATAAAATGACGTCTCTACGACTCTATGACGATAATTGCGTGGTGGAGAATCAGCTTGCCGAAGAATTCGAAACAGGTGATAAACGCGTAGGTAAAACACGTTTTCTCGTGGACATATCCGAAAATTGTAAACATCAGGTGTAAACAAACATTGCCGCTTCGTAGCTTACGTGGCAATAATAAACTATTGTTTCTTCAGTCTCCTGTTTTTTATAACCAGAATGTATAGCCAAACGGTGTGTATGGAATAGGCTGCAATAAAATAGGTGGAATCCCAGGTCAGGACTTCAATTTGCATTATTTAATTACGTAAATCAAACGTCCCTAAACAGTATTTTCTTACGCGTGTGAAGAACGACTGCACAAGTGCACAAAGACATCTCGGGAGTCCCGCTCCCCCACTCTTCACTTTTGCCGCCGCGGATTATGGGAACACCTATTGCAAATCATATAGGCCGCCGCAAGTATATTGCAGGTGTTTAGTATTCGGTTTTAGGTGTTTCGCTGTTGTGATCGTCGCGGTACGGAATGAATAAATATTGAATATTAAGAGAAAAGACTTTCTTATTAATTATGTCGCGGATTCCGTTCGCATATAGATTACAAAATAATCAAAAACATTGAGGAATTTAAAACAGATGGAACTTTCGTACGTTGTATATCGTATAATAGTTTATTTTCAAAGTTATCAGTGCTGAAATAATTTCGAACAGGTTCCTACGTAAAATGTAATGCTTTTCAAGAATATGGCCTTCGATTTAAAAAAAATTGTTCAAAAAAAGTGTAGAATGTAATAAAATTACGATTTATTCGACAAAAAAAAATCTAGGCTTGAATTTTTTGACATTCTATCTCTTAATTATGGGATTGCCCCTGAAAATATTGCGGCATGCGTCACGTCACGCACCGCCCCGCCCCCCCATCCGGCCTGGGCCTGGATGAGAGCTATCCCTCATTTAAACCTTCATCTCGGCCCTCATTTAACTCTCATATAATTCCTCATTCGTTCCCTCATTCCAGCCCTCATACTATTCTCCTCATTTTGGACTTAGTCTCTGGGCGGGAGCTCCGGCCTCAAGTTGACCAATTTCGGCCGGACCCCCCCCCCCCCCCGGCCTGGACCTGGATAAGAGCTGGGGTAGGGAAAAACTCTATCGAGCATCATGTATGTGACGCATGACGTCATGGGTCCAAAGACATAGAATGTTCCATGGCCTCACGTGCGTAGCTTCGTGAGTTTCAATCTTCGGTAACAGGTAATCTCCGGGTTCTATACTAGAAAAAATCGCGTTCTCGTGACTTAGATTTACAGTAAATGGCTTTATATTAATATTAAAAAATTTTGGCAAAACAAAATGGCAGCCGAAACAAAAATATGTTTTGTATACAATTCTAATGTTTTTCTCAAAAACTATGGACTTTGCTACAAATGTTCTAACAATAAAAATGTCTTAGAATCAACTGTAAAATGCTCTCAATTTTTTTCAGATTTTTTAAATAACGTTTTTGGAAATTTTCGATTTCGTGATTTTTGGAACAATCAAAAATCGTCTTTAAAAATCCTGAAGAGTATCCTTCAAAAAATTCCAAGTCATTTTTTCTTGAGAATTATTCACAAAAATGTATAGTTTTGGAGAAAAAAACTATTAAACTATAAATACATATATATGCGAATTAACGTTTTTAAAATCAATTTTTGAAAAATTCTAAGGCCATATTCTGAAAAAAGCATGGAATTTTACATCGGAATTAATCTGATCGAATTTTTTTTTTTCAGCACCGATAACATTGAAAATAAGCTGACTGAAAACTATTTACAAAATCAGGACATTTGGAATTTATGTATATTGACAATGACAATTTACTGGTGTTTGTCACAAATGCAGCCGCTTATATGCGAAAAGCAGCTGAGCGCCTAAAACGCACATATAAAAATATGGCCCACTTGACATGTTTAGCGCATGCATTACATCTCTCTCAATAAGCATTAATGCATCATATATTGAATAGACAATATGTATTTGGGTAAGTATCTCTACCATAATTTAATTTTGTATTGCTTTCCTGAGTTCGGTCCTGATTCACCACGAGCTTATTGCACCCTAGTATGGAATGGGGTACCGATTATTTGTTTCATGACAAGGCCGTACTTAGGTCTGAATACGTCGGTGGTATACGAACATAACAATAAAAAAACTTACCCAGAAAAACTCAAACTTATACGTAACTAGCGACCCGCCCCGGCTTCGCACGGTTTACGACATCACATTAGAAACCTCTAAAATTATCAGTGTTTCTCTACTATATTATGCATGTATTATACATATAAACCTTTCTCTTAGACCTTCCTCTAAAACCGCATCAAAATCCGTTGCGTAGTTTTAAAAGATCTAAGCATACATAGGGACAGACAGCGGGAAGCGACTTTGTTTTATACTATGTTATGATTATATTATACAAGTACAAGGTATATTATACAAGTTATAGGTATATTTATAATCAATTATCATTCAACAAATGGAGCCAATAACAAAAATCAATAGAAACTGAATTCTTGAAATCTGAAAATAAGAATTCTTATGTCTAACACTGGCTACCGTAATGACCTCCATTTTGGTAGTGTAAAATTTGTTTCTAAATTTTACACAGCATTATACAACCTTTCTGGTTGAATTGTAGCAACTTGCTCCCTAATAGTTTCTTTTAATTCTTTCATCATTGTTGGTCGTATTCTAAGCACTAAATTTTTTAAATAACCCCCAAAACCAAATATCTGTCGGGTTCAGATCAGGCGATATTGGTGGACATAAATTTTCAAAACGTCTGTTTCTAACACGACCTTGAAAAACAGCAGTTAACAAGTCTTTAACTGGTTGGTAAATGTGCGGGGGTGCTCGCTCCATCCTGCATAAAAATTATGCTTTGTTATGTCCTCGTTTTGCAAATGTGGAATTACATAATCTCTTAACATTTGAAGACATTGTTCCTCAGTACCTGATTGCCAAATCTGTCTCCTTCAAATCAAGCAGTCGTTGCAGTTTATAAGGATATTTCTTTAGCTATACACCGCTAATCTTTGGTCTTCCTGATCTCGGAAGGTCGATTACAAGCTTTTATACAATTCTTTCAAATTTGCCAATCAAATTTGCTGACTATGATAACCTTGTATATCATTTTCAATAAATTCTTGAATAACGTAAATTGAGCTTAGTTGGTCCCATGGTGTTGCATACATTTTCGACAAAACATGAACATGCATTTGTGCATGTAGTTGCATTATCTGTTGTATGCAAACAACGGTGCGTAACCCGTGAATGCAAAATTGAAACTAAACTATCGATGTAGCAAACGAGTTTATTATTATTAGATACGGCCATATATTGCAACAATTAAGCAAGTTAAACATATAGTACGGAACCGATTTCTTGTAAGTGCCACGTTTATAATAAATCCAATATGAAATGTTTGTTGCAAATGAATTGAACGTGACTTTAAATGGTTCGTAATGTGGTTTGTATTATTCATATATGTATATACATACATAATATTTGGTTTTGTCAGAATACTTTGCGAATTCTTAGTTAATTTGTTTGATTTGTGTTTAAACAAATCTTTGTATATCTTGTTTATCCTTATTATCCCTCGGTATATGGAGACAAACAAGTAGCCGAGGAAATATTTACTTGGTAAAATTTGTTTGTATGTCCTAGTATGGGTTCTAAAAGAAAAAAATAGACATATTTACATAAAATAAAGTAGTTTTTGTATTTACTAAAAAAAAAATTAAAATAAATCGACGAAACGCAGCATTGTTTCTTTTAAAAGTTCATTTTCACTAACAATTAATAACATATTTGTTAGTACTTGTTTGGGAACTACTACAGAAACTAAAGCAACTGTATTATATACAGTTCATTCAGATCTCCACCATTTTTACAAGATTGTTACATCGATTAATTAAGAAATGTCAAATATTAACACTCATTATAAATACGTCACTTATAGGCTTTGTTGACAGGTTCCTTACTTTAGTTGCCATATTTTTATTAGTCAACGAATTAGTCAATACATAAATATTTTTTCCTAAAAAGTTTCGCAGATAAAATGATTCATATATCTTTGATACGGCCGCAGGCTAATTTCTTTTGTTGTGTTGGTTAACCATAAGTTAACCTCGTTTTTTTTCATATGCGTGTATAATCGCTTTGCCTGATTTCTCTATTAAAAATTTAGTATGTACATGTGAACTAGGTAATTCCAGAAATGAATATATAATTTAAGTAGTTTAACTTAACCGAACTGTATTTTTTTAGCACCTTAAATAGGATAATTAGTTCCCAAACATTTCTTTTTTTATGTTTTGTGAAAGGAATAAACCAAGGCACGGCTAGAGTAACCAATTCATAAATTAGGCATTTATATACAGTTTTATTGCTAAATAGAACTTAGTTCCCTTAATAGAGAGATAGTTCAACTATAGTTCTATTGTTTCTTCAGAATAATAGGATAGAGTATAATATACATAGTCTATTTTTTCTAGATTTCTTTATACTGGTTTGTTATGAGGAAGCAGTAAAAACGTTGAATGTAATTTAAAACTTTTTTATAGTCAGTGCTCTTTTTTTCACATAAATTGGATTAAATCTAATCTCGTAATGAAGGCATCTAAAGCCCTATTTTATTTGACTTGTGCATTGACCTAGTTTCGATATAAATTAGGTTAGCGATTTTCTTACTCTTGTATATAATTGCATTATTTGAATTACCGGGTGTCCCAGATAATTTTGACCCATTTTGATCGTAAATATCTTTTGACAGAGCGAACTTACAGGGATGGGAATTGCAGCTTTTGTTTGGTGTAAACAGACATAGGGTGCATTTAAAATAGTAGCGAATTTTAACCTTGAATTTGACCATATTTCAAAATTACCCTGTAGAACAATTAACCAGTATTTATCAGAATATTTTGAAATACTAAATTGACTGGCGAAAACCGCATCCTTCTACGTTCACTCTGTCAAAAGATATTTGTGATCAAAATGGATCAGAATTCTCTGGTATTACTCCTATAAAATTTTAGTAATTAAATTCAATTTTTTTTTACAAGTTGACTCAATTTATAATTTCCAATTGGGTTTGAATGGGACAAGTTCCAGTGTGTAAGTTTGAGTGAAGTTTGATTATGATTATTGTTTTGTGGAACTGTTATTTTGATTTCATCAAAAGACTCAAAAAGTATTTTTTTTTTTATTAGAAAATATGATTAAAAGACATTTCCTAAATTTAATATAAGCTGTGTTTAACTATTTTAACTAGTCAGGGATTAATTTTTTTGTGTTCCTAGTCCAGTAGAGCAATGGAGAGGATGTTGCCCAAGTAGTGGAATCAGTATTATACAGTAACTTTTCTATCTACAAAATAGCTGCTGTTTTTTAAGGATATTCTTAATGCTATACAGTTTTTTTAATCGTATAAGAAAATGCAAAATAATTGATAGACAGGCAAGTTTCTTTTGATTTCTGTTACTCATTTTTTAAGCCATCTCGCGTTTCTTTTTGTTTTTGTTTCTTTATTGTCTTATGTGAGCAACTTTAGAAAAATATCTAGGCTTTTGGGTTACGGTTCTTAAAGGTTGACGAGTTTATCACCTTGTTGACCTCGGACAGTATCAATCAGTATTTAAAAAAATATGTATATAATACCAATCTCGCATAAATTGGGAAATAAATGCAGCTATTGTACTATTCGCAACAAGTACATAAGTAAATAAAAATATTTACAGGTCGGCGATTTACCTTGAAATGTAGGTAGGTTACACCGTTTCTATTGGAATTGTTAAAAATAGCCTACCACTTCCTAGTGCGTACATTTCGGTATGTTTATCTATTTTTAAATAGGCACTTCGATAATTCAAGGTCATGGTTTTCAAGGTCCCGTAGTGACGTTGGTAAGAGTAGTTTAACAAACCTTTCGAGATCAAGATGTTCCGTTTTTTTTTTAAAGATAGTTGTGTATCTATTGTAAGATAAAAAAGTAGGCTGTGGAATCGATCGTTGAAGGGTTGATGGCTGGTGGGGTTTATTCAACATGAGACACCGTTCAGAATTTTCAACTGTTCCACACATGGTAATGGATTTCGACTAATTTCACCAAGTTTTGACTAGATCTGTGGCTTTGTTTAGAGACACAAAAAGTGTGAATAGAAGGGAAGGCAGTGGGAGACCTCAGTTCGCACTTACAAAAGTGTGAACTTAGTAGGAGAGCACTGCACAAAAGGTTGGAGAAGTAAGGCAAATTTAAAAAAAAAACATATCCTCAAACTTAGAGCTACCAACTGTTGAGCTTTCTATATATGTATCTACGAGCCCCATCGCATATGAATTGGACCACTAAAATTAATAACACAACTTTATATTTCGGGGTTAGTTGCTTTTGTTAAAAGTTACAACAGGTGTTTAAAGTACCGGGTTTCTATTCAATTTTAGTCAATTTGTTCCAGTTTCTATGGTCACAATAACAAAATTGTTTATATATGAGCATGAACTGATTCTATTTTCATCCAATTTATTGTCGTGAGTTCTGTCAATTCAGTAGGGCCAACTGACAAAAAAAGTGAGGTTATGGTTATTTCATTTTATGTGTGAATGATGTACCACATGAAAATTTGATCTGGTGTAAAGCAAACTAAACAGTTCAAAATCCCGCAAAGTTTTATGTCGTTCTTTTAATAAAAATTGGGAGTTTCCGTCCTTGGAAAAATATACAGGGTGTTATATTAAAAAAAATGTAAATTTATTTTGACACGTGATTTTTTAACGCCTTGTACGACTAATACTACATATATTTACCAATTTTTTGTGCAATGTAGCACAAAAATGCAGTAGGTACAATATAGTACAGTTTTATGCAAAAGTACAATGGCATCATTTTTTTCACAAAAAAATTTTCGGTCCTCTGCCTGAGCCTTGACCCCGAGAAATGACACATCTCGTTAAGAAGTGCCTTCTAATTCAAGCCTTCCCGAACACAACAAGGTAGGTATAACCACCGTCCTCCACCTATGATGATTCACTCGGGGAATAGTATTACTCAGTGGTTTAAATGTGTCCTCGCAGGTACCAAAATAGATTTTCTTCTTTGTCTACTATGGACCCGACTGTAAAGCAAGTTGACGGTTGGACCGAAACTGCACTTACCTTCGGTTATTATTATTACTCACAATTTATCGCTGCGGTACAGTGTGTTACATTTATCTGACAATACATCGTGTTCCTTTAATTTTTACGCTAAAACTAGATTTTTTAGATACTGTCAGGCGCTATATAGAATGATAAATTCATTATAAGTAGAAGTAAAAAGGTGCAAAAAGGGATGTGATTTTCTTTTAACAATTTTTGTATTTTGCGTAAAATTCGCCGATTCTAATAATAGTTATTAAATTTTTGACCACCTCAAATTCACATTTGAACAATTGTCATCACTTAACACCGAAACACTTTTTTGCACTCAACGCGCTTTTCGCCAACCATGTTGGCTTCATCAGGAGATTATTATAACTAAAATACAAAATAAAAAAATAATTGTTAGATTTACATATTTTAACCTGTTTCGGCCGAAAACGCCACTCCTGATCCATCGTTCTTCAGCGCTTCATAACCAATACTGTGCGACAGAAAAATTGACAGGGACATATTTTTAAAATTGAAGACGTGCCCTTCCCGATGGTGAAATTCCTCCAAAAATTATTAATTATGAAAAAAAAAACAGTTAAAAAAAAAACGATTTTTTTGCACATTTTTTTTTGTCAAATTTTCAAGGGGTTTCCGGTCTGCAATGGACCTGGAACCTCACTAACCGGTGGAATAAATGTTTGGACTTTAAGTATACGCAGTTTAAAGATCGATTTTTTCCCTTATGGGTTCAAAATGGCGCCTGAATTGCAAAATTGTTGCGTAAAAATTCAAGAATTTTTCTATTGGAAAATGATGAACTTTCACAAAAAATTGTCAAGAATTAAAGTTCTTAAAATCACTCAAAGAATGCAATTTTTTGGAATTTTTCAAAATTTTTTGAGCAACTTTTTGGATTTTGTAAATAGTCAAATTTTGCATTTTGCAAACGGGTTAAGATGTGATTCCTTAACCAATTTCAAGTCGAAAAGTCTATAGAAACATATGTCATAAAATATTTGGTTTTTTGAAGGATACAGTAAAGTTAAAATATAGAAAACCTTGTATGCGATTGTTTTTTTTGGTAACAATTTAAAAATTTGGAGGTAGTTAAGTACCATAGTTATTTTAATAAAAAAAAAAAAAATAGTTTGCTATTGGAATCTATCGTGTGTGGCGTATCACAGTGGCGTATCATCTTTTTTTTTGAAATTTTATATGGGTTTAATAAACAAATATTTCAGGTCAAAAAGTGCACTTATAGAAAAAAACTATTTTTAGTACAAACCGAAAATAAATAAAAAAAATTATATCGAAAACCACTTTTTTTGAAAAATCCGTTCATATCAGGAACACACACTAAAGTTGAAGCACAAATCGAACCAAAATTCATCTTTTGTAACCGTATCAGCTATATTTTTTTGATGGATATTCGAATCTAAATGACTTTTACACTCTCGGCGATCACGAAATATATGTCGACGATTGCAAGGATGACAAGGATTACTATGTGATCTGTTTATTTTAAAATCCTTGTAATTTTCATTCATCTTTTTAAGTCTATTCATAAATGGTAATATGTAAATACAGTAGGTACACCAATTCACGGGTGACTAACTCGCGACAAAAAAATTGTCTTCAATGCGGCGGTCGACCCGTTTACACCGCCGGCAAGTATAGTCCAGTAAATAAGCCGGAAAATACTGTAAAATCTGGAAAAGTTGATAAGTAGCTCCGATTTCAAAAATTTTTGTTTGTACGTGTTCTTTAGACCCTCAGGAACATTCATCATCACTAACATCTGCCTTGCTATGAAAAATGAAAAAATTCAAAATTTCACTCGGAAATCGTCTCTCGGGGGTTTTCGGGGTCGCTGATTACTAATCCGCGGTCAAAAAATCGAGTGAGGGTGATTGCATCCCATTAAAACCACCCCTAGAAGTGACAGAACTAAAAAAACATCCGAGAACATTTGAAAAGAGTTTCCTATCAAGTGCACTCTTGGATAAGATTATTAGTAGATTCAGATTGCAATAGAACCGCAAAATTAAACCCAACTGATTGGGGTTAGAAAGTTATGGACGGCGTCCTGCATCCCATAAGAATGACAGAACTACCCGCGCCAAAAAGTATTATGGATGCAATAACATGTGGATGTCAAACTGGTTGTGGTGCAGCTTGTGGTTGCAGGAAAAATGGCGTATACTGTTCACAAACGTGTAAATTTTGTTACGGATCTAACTGCACTAATTGCGAGCCACCTGCAACTACTGACATTACAGAGGATGAAGTGGTTTGCCCGGCTGAAATGATAGTAGAACAAGATATAAGTGAAGGTGAAGAGGGACCCACCAATACCCATCAATAAAAAAAATTTAATTTAAAAATTTGGGGTGTTTTAATGGGGTGCAACCACCCTCACTCGATTTTTCATCTCGGATTCGTAATCAGCGACCCCGAAAATTCCCGAGATACGATTTCCGAAGTGAAATTTTGAATTTTTAAAATGTTTTATCACTTTTACTATTGGGGGAAGCTTTGGGGGTGGGAAAACTACCACAATTTTTTCATTTTTCATAGCAAGGCAGATGTTAGTGGTGATGAATGTTCCTGAGGGTCTAAAGAACACGTACAAACAAAATTTTTTATTTTTTTAAATCGGAGCTGCCTATCAATTTTTCCACATTTTCCGGCTTATTAATTGGACTAGTAGAACAATATTGGAATATCTCGCCGTCTTACGGAGAAAGTGTATTACGGCGTCCCGGTTTCCCGCGAAGATTTCGTTTGGGATAACATTTTATGACAGTGGCGTGGGTATACAGGGGCAAGAAATATGCGCGTAAAAAATATAGTTTATACTTTAATTATCATAAAGTTGTGTAGTGCCGGCTCTGCGTGACAGCATACTTTCCCGGACCTTAATGAAGACTTCGTTGCTGATTGTAGATATGTATATCTGTGGGATTCTAGTCACCATTGGGTAATACTTTTCTTCGATCGAAAATTAGTAGTCTTTCGAAGGGAGAATTGTGCCACGCATGAATATTAACGAGGTTTCTAGTACTTAAAACCGTTAAGTAAACTTTAATGCATACGATCCTCTTAAAAATTCACACATATATTTTATTTTTAATTCACTTCCGTTGCACGACGCCTGTCCGTGTTGTTTTGAATTTTAAATTTCCGTGAAAGACATAAGTTTGATAAACACGATAATTTATTTAATAGCATGCAGCTCTTTGGGACTTTAATTAAGTGTTATTATACTGGGTACTATTTCTCAGGACTGACAGTGTATATTTGCGCACAAAAATATATAGAGACCGTCAAAAAGTATGCATTAAATGGAAAAAGTTTCGTCAATTTTTTTTGGAGAATAAAGTAGCAGTTTGTACTTGTCCAATTTTTGGTTTAGAAAACAATGCGGTTCTTTAAGGAGGTATTTTGGTTTAAAGGCACACATTTCAGGCATTTTTTTAAGTGCGATAAAAAAAAAACAAAATAATTTTATCATCCATTTTTTACCAGATATTTATTGTTATTTTAAGAATATACAAAAAAATAAATAAATAAAAAATCAACACACGCAAATTTTGCGCAATAGTGGTGCCAAAACTCCTCACTCCCGAGCAAAAGGAATCAATAATGAACATTTGCGCTGAATTTGACATTCTAAACGACATTGACACTGATCCAGGCTTGTTAGACACGATGACACTGAAGGAGACAAGATTCAAAAGTGTGGAAGCGATTAAAGCAAAAGCGACGGAGGTTTTGAACCAATTGACAGAAGCGGACTTTCAGCACTGCTTTCAACAATGGAAACGTCGTATGGAGCGGTGTAGAGATCGCCATTGAATGCAAAAAAGTTGCTATTGTAATTGGTCACCCTGTACAGTAGCACTCTCATTTTTTTCTTTTTTTTTTTGTGCCTTTGATTTTTACGGGGGCGAAGTTCGCCCTCGCGAGGTGACCCTCGGCGCTCTTCCACTTAACCCCCGATACATTCACACAGTAACACCCATGTCCTAATAGAGTTGCCAAGTCTATTAAGGAGGGACTCGAACCCACTGACAGAGGTTCAGCAGATGGCTCAGATTGCCACCTCTGGTACCACCCGCTAGATGCCACTGTCCGACAAATTTTCACAGAGCAGATATGGTCACCCATCCAACACGCAACCCGACCGAGCGTTGCTGCACTCGAATTATGGGAGTTTGGCGTTCAGACGAATTACCATATGTTGCTCTTTTTGAAGGAGCCTCGCGAATCGAGACTATTCTATTCCTCCCACATTCTATTAGATTATTACCTTTTACCTTTTTTTTGCCTGTGGTCAGTTTTATTTGCAGTTTTCATCACACGCCTCTGGTTTTTGAAAAGAGTCTAAGTCTGATGTTAAAAACTAATTATATGATGCTGTCATTAACTAATTTTAATTATCAGATGACGTAAAATATATTTTACAAACTGCAAAAAAGTCTCGTTTACTGGGCCATCGTTTAAAACAAATAAACTAGGTAATGGGTATTGTTTGTCGGTTTATAAAAATAAAATTACGTCAAACGTTATTATATATTTGCACAAAGATAAACTTGTGTTTACTTTTTATAAAGCGGGTAATGAGCTGTAATTAACGCTTTTTCGAAGTTATTAGTGAACTATTCCTCATCATTCAAATATGTGTTTATTTATTATTTTATTAACAAAATGCCATCGACTTTAGTAAGCCTGTGCATATTTTTATTTATATATTATTTTTACTTATAATGCATCTAATTAATGATTTTCATGCTACTGATTGTTGTAGATATTTTAATTCACACTTTTAACAACTTAACACCGAAACATTTTTTTGCACCCAATGTGCTTTTCACCAAACATGTTCGCATCATCATGAGTGGGCTATACAAGATTTTCTATTATACCATATTTTGTAAATGCAACATGTTGTTTGAATCCTGGTAAAATTAATGTTTTTGTTTGCCCAATATATTTTTGTTCGCAATTTTATTTCATAAAATCCCGACTTTTCGTCTATTTGTTTTATACTTTGGGTTGCTTAAAATTAATTTTTTGAGGCGCTTACCAAAGTCACATTAAGGTTTTTAAAGACTGCCTAATCCTTGAGTGATTTTGGTTTTTAAGGTTTAAAAAACAACAATTTTTAATTTTTTGATAACAAATCCGAAAGAAAAATAGGTATAGCTGTCTGTTTTTTTTTGACAGATATCTACAAGAAATTTAGATTCCCCAAAAAAGATCGTATGTTAGTCGTATAATTTTTTGTGTTCTTAACTTAACTTCCACATTAACTTTCCACATTACAAAAATACATATGTAGGTATAAAATATAATATGTCTATGTTTGTACCAGCCATATTTGAGTTATTTCACTTATTTTTAGTTAACCGTGCCTGGCGATCCGAAATAAAAATGTAACGTTTTATCCCACTGGCTATGGATCATTAATAACTAGTCCGGAAATGTGTCATAATGTAGAGTCGGTAATATAAAACTATATGATAATTAAAGTATAAACCGTATTTTTTATGCGCCTTGTAAATTATGTATGCGAGTTTTCTTGCCCCGGCATACGTACGCCACTGACCAATACTGTCAAGGCGCCGGGACCTGCATATGGGCGGTAGTACTCCGGTGCCGTGCGGGAACGCTGGATTGTTAAATATAGTATACCCTGCGTGAGAACAAACTTTCCGACTCCTACTAATAACCCAGTGAAATTAGACATTCCACTTTGGAAAAATTCCCTGGAAGGCTGGATTTTTGCATGAAACTTGATATTCTGGTTCTAAACAAAATGTCAAAAAAGTCCTCATGATCCGAGTGCCGCTAAAAATTCTACGCCAGGTCAAAGGTCACTGAAAAGGTCACTGACGTAGCTTACTCAAAATTTTACATTAGTCTACCGATATATGGCAGTTGCCGGAAGCAGTGTTGCCATTAATTGTTACTGCGCGGGAAAATCAAAAAGGCCCGGACTTATCAAACCACCCTCGTAAAAAAAAAGTGATTGTTAACGAATAACCTAGTCTTCCGAATCTTCCATCCAGGGTCATATGAGTGACCCTTAAGGTAGTTAATAGGTAGTTAGTCACTTAAAAACAGGTGATTTTCTAATTTTCCGTCTTGGAAAACTTGGAAAATGTTTTGCCAGGGCGTTGTTTGAGAATGTGGTTTTCTTAGTATAATCCGTGTTATGCGAACTAAGAACTACCTTAAGATTGCTGTTATTTTCTGAACCAAAACTTTGACTGACTTCTTCATCCTCTTTCAGGACGAACTCAACCCCCTGAGGCACCTCTGCTACCCCGGAACCGACGTCTTCATGCTATGCTTCTCCATCGTGAAGCCCAACTCGTTCTTCTCGGCGTGCAGCCGATGGGCGGATGAGCTGACCCGGCTGGGCGCTTCCGTGGTCCTCGTGGGCACCCAGGCCGACCTCAAGACCAACGTGGAGGTAGTCAACAAGCTGAGGGAGGTCGGTCAGCGGCCCGTCCTCTCCTCCGAGGCCAAGGGGCTGGCGGAGCGCCTCAACGCCCCCTACATCGAGACCTCGGCACTGGCGTGCACCCACCTCAAGGAGGCCTTCGACATGGCCATCATGATCGCGCTGGAACGCCAGAAGGTGGAGCGGAAGAAGAGGAAGCTGTGGAGGAAGCTCTGCTGCATGAGATAGATCGCGATCCGACGCGATTGTTCGTGAGAGATGTGTGATTTTTTACGGATCGATTTGTAATTTAAGACTGCCTCGATCGATGATGAACGCTCGCATTTCCGTTTCGGTATCTAGCTCTTGATATCGAGTAATGGAAAATTAGGTATAGGTGATACGTTTCCGAAAAGTACAAGTTCACGAAGGGTCTGTTGATTCTGGAAAAAACCCATAGTAACACCAAACTTGTGAACTAACTTTGAAGGTCACAAGGAATATTTTGATAAACTCATAACCAAAATCAATAACCAGGTAGCTTAACATTTGTTTTTTGCCACTTTTTTTATACCTGCAAAACTATAAAAAAAGTAAACTCCAAACAAACTACCGAACACGTTACCACACCACTAACAAATCAGTTACAAATTTACAATCAAAACACGTCTTGTAGAGCATTCATAAATGCTATAAGTGAACATTTCATCAAACATATCAAGATTTAGAAGCGGTATTTTATTTTTTTCAGTAAAACTTTTTGAAAACAGCTCATTTTGAATGATTTTTTTTTTGGAAAATATCAAATTGGACAGGTACACAAAGTCACATGGCCCCGTGCGAGTAGGTCTTTTTTTCATCATTTTTAAAGTTAGCCCCAAAGTTATATTTCAAAAAAAAGTATTTTATTCATTAAAAGTTTATATTTCAAAAAACATTTCGCATACGATACGCACTTTATGAAGGACACTGTATAGGCAGATATAATTTGTGAACTTGTAATTTTTGTGGAACAAACTGCTGTTGTATTTTTCCAACAATCTCTGGTCGATGTTTTATTTATATTCTGTATAAAATCGATTTTACAATATTTTTATTGATTGTGAATATTTTTATCAAGGAGCATGCTTAAAACAATGATAGTTGTTATTATTTTGCTAGCTGTTGCCTGGGGAAGACATCTGTGTAAAGGCCAACAGCAATATGCAAGCTTTTGTGTGCTCATTTTGTGTTAATGGCGAATTCTCATCAACAGTACAGCTTGATGAATACATTCCCCATTCTCATCCAAATGTAGACACAAATCTAGAATCAACTGTGAAGCAGTTGTTTTAAATTTTTTTTGTTTCAACTCATAAAATGTATGTCCTTCAACTTGCTCTCCGATTTGTATAAAACATATCAGCTTATAGCCAGATTTTATGATCATTTTTTAAAAAGCAGTCAATACTATCGATGCAACAATAGCTGTCGACCAGTGGTATCAGTTTATTGAATAGATCGTCGTTCATTTAGTATGCCTGTATAATTAAATGCATTTGGATTTACTATACTATTAACTGATATTTGTAACAAACATTTTTTTAACACACATCTATTTAAATTAAAACCTATTAGACTGAGATCAGGTGAATCAGGCTGTTACCCTCATAATTTTATCCGTCCAAGAGCTCTATTGTGTTATGGAAGAATTTTGTTTTGGTTCCTCTTCCAAATGCGTTGGGTTTCAACGTAGACCTTGTCATTAATAATGGGCCATTTTTGATTTGCTCATTGGGATAAGCCTGAATAATTGTTTGATGTTTTCTAACGACCTTTTAAAAAAGCGTGTAGTGAAGAATATTGAACTGCAATATTTTTGCTTCTGTTTTTTGTATTACAAATATTTTAATGTCTATATTTTAACACTCATGTATTTTAAAATCCTTTGCTTCGTTTACAGGATAATACAGTGCTGGTTCAAAGTATGAATAAATTTGTTAAACACTAGAACCAGATCTTGGAAAACTAACTTTTCAAGAATTTGTTTCTAAACATTAACCTATTTATTCAAAGTATTTAGGGTGCACTTTATCTTTTAATTGGCAATTTTTTTGGGATGCGCTGTAGCATGTATGTGTCTCTCTTCTGTATATTTAGTATTAAAACGTGACTGATCAACATTTACGTGTATATTATGTATAAAAACTATTTCTTCCAATTTGTGATAAAATTATTGTAATTCAAAAATTGATTGGTGTAACATAATGATAGGCTATAATTTTTTTTATATATAATTTGTATATACGCGTTGGTTCTCTGCAAGTAAGTTTGAATACTCTGTAGGTAATAAAAAAGATATAACGTGATAAATATTATTAAGGTGAATCTTTTAAGTATTTGTTAGCTGAAGCTATTGTTCAATTGTGTCAACTTATCCTATAAGTTAACGATCATATCAATAGTGTTAAAATCTTTTGTATTTGTATATACGAAGTTTTACATTTCACTTTTACAAGTCTTATGGTCTGATATATCTTAGATCAATAAAAATATTTATTTATTGACCTATATTTTTCACTTTTTTACTTTCACCCTCTCTCTTATCCAAGGTGGTCAAGAAAACGTAAGCATTTTTGCAGAAAAATTTGGCTGTAGAAGTGTGGTCAGGTAAATAAACTAAAAATGGCATTCTTGATAGAGCCTTTTTCAAAAATTTCTGTAGGTCTTTCTATTTCGTCTGTACTAGACTGGCAGTTAATTTTGAAGAAACGAGTCTCACACCCTGAATGTCTTCATTTTTATGCAAAATGAAAGGTAAGGTGGTTTGAAGCGAAAAAAAATTGTTTTAACCGGCCCTGTACGAGGATTTGAGTGTTTTTACGATTTTCCAGCACCGGATTTGTCGAAAACGACTGCCCTCGATATTATTGACACATTGCCGAAAAAAATGCCGAGAAAACCTATATCTGATGTAAAATTTTCAGGGAAACACGATCCCGCCAGTAGTTTTGCAATATTTCATCAAATTTTCCTTCCAATCAAATTCGCCTCTCGCCCAGTGTCGCCGGATTCCTAAAGCTTTATATTATCACTGCATACCAGGTGCATGCAGTGATAATATGATAAACTATTTTTGAGAAATAAAGTAAGCTAGATCTTCGTGCAGAAATTCAGCAGTTTTAACTTTATTTTCCAGTGAAATTCGTTTCTGATTGAGGAGTTACACATTTCTAACTGATATCAGGTCAAAGTACAAATATCGAAGAGTATTCTGTCGACATTCGAAAGGTTTTTATGCGTATAGTATAGAGATATGAGTTTTTTCGTAAAAATCGGTTTTCCGAATTTTCCGGGAAAACTTGATGAAATATTGCAAAATTACTGACAGGATCGCGTTTCCCGGAAAATTTTACATCGGATATAGGTTTTCTCAGCATTTTTTTCGGCTATGTGTCAATAATATAGAGGAAAGTCGTTTTCGACAAATCCGTGCTG
Organism: Aromia moschata; assembly: GCA_029963805.1. Taxonomy (NCBI): domain Eukaryota; kingdom Metazoa; phylum Arthropoda; class Insecta; order Coleoptera; family Cerambycidae; genus Aromia; species Aromia moschata. Next base: position 21,981 of record JAPWTK010001353.1, read on the forward strand.
GAAAATCATAAAAAACTCAAATCCTCGTACAGGGCCGGTTAAAACAATTTTGTTCGCCTCCAAACCACCTCACCTTTCATTTTGCATAAAAACGAAGACATTCAGGGGTGAGACTTGTTTCTTCAAAATTAACTGGCAGTCTAGTCTGTACATATGTTTTATTTGTACTCTTTAATTGCAAGTGTGCAGACTCTTTTATTATGCCTAGAGTGTGAAAAATAAGAATGTCCACTAGCTTCCAGAATAAATTCTTAATGTGTTTGCCTGGAAGGCCAAGAATTGTAGTAGCCAAATCAGAGGTTATAAACAAAGATAAAATCAGCTGCAGAAATAGCTGGTGAATTGCTGATCAGTAAGCAGTTCAGTATTTTATCAATTTAAAACTTGATAGCTACCATCAAATCAGAGCTTGCATTGCAGCATTGAGCCGAAATTGTACAGCCCATATCTTCTATTACTATTCCTGAATTCACACTAACGAACTGAAAGTTCCATTTCCAATAGTATTTAGATTGCCTAATTCCATGTATAGGTTGATGCAGGTAGATACTCTTTAGTTTCGTCCAAGACAATAGAATTTGAAATGATAAACTGGTTGAATCTTTGCAGTGACTGAAAAACTTATTTTCCAACAGGACAGCGCTTTCACCCTCTTTTATCCAAGGTGATTAAGAAATGGTAAGCATTTTTGCAGAAGCATTTGGCTGTAGAGGTATGGTCAGGTAAATCAACTAAAAATGGCATACTTGATAGATCATTTTTCAAAAATTGCTGTAGGTCTTTTTATTTCATCTGTACATATGCTTTATTTGTATCCTTTTTTTGGTTACTCTTTAATTGCAAGTGTGTAGACATTGTTATTACGCCTAGAGTTTGGCAAATAAGAATTTCCACTAGTTTCTAGAACAAATTCTTAATGTGTTTGGTCTGGAAGACCAAGAATTGTAGAAGCTAAATCAGAGGTTGTAACCAAATGAAAAAAATCAACTGCACAAATAATCGGTGAATTGTTGATCAGTAGTTCAATATTTTGTCAACCTCTTCAGACATGATACCACCATCCATCAACTCAGGGCTTGCATTGTAGCATTGAGCCGAAATTGTAGTCATATTATCTTCTATAGTAATAGAAGATATGGACTATACAATTTCGGCTTTTTTTTTGGATTCACAGTAACAAACTGAAAGTTCCATTCCCAGTAGTAATTAGATTGCCTAATTCCATGTGTAGGTTGGTACAACTCTTTAGTTTCATCCAAGACAATAGAACTTGCAGTGGCTGAAAAATTCATTTCCTAACATGACAATTCTATAATAGTTACTATTCCTGGATTCACATTAACGAACTGAAAGTTCCATTCCCAATAGTATTTAGATTGCATAATTCCATGTGTAGGTTGATACACGTAGATATTCTTTAGTTTCATCCACGACTGAAAAACTTTTTGCTTTGGTCAAAAACTGTTTTTTTTTTTTTTTAATTTCGTCTGTACATATGTTTTATTTGTATCCTTTTTTTCGGTTACTTTCTAATCGCAAGTGTGTAGACACTGTTGTTATGCCTGGGGTTTAAAAAATAAGAATCTCCACTAGCTTCCAGAATAAAATCTTAATGTGTTTGGTCTGGAAGACAAAGAATTATAGTCAAATCAGAGGTTTTAAACAAAGAAAAAATCAACTGCACAAATAGCTGGTGAATTGCTGATCAGTAATAAACAGTTCGCTATTTTGTCACCCTCTTCAAACTTGATACCTACTCAAATTAGAGTTTGTATTGTACCATTGGACTGACCCACATACATTACTTGACCCACATACTACTTTTCATGGGTTCACAGTAGACAGTTTTAAAAATGGTGTTAAATTACCAGTAGTTTTTGGATTGCCTAATTCCATTTGTAGGTTAATAAAGGTAGATACTCTTTAGACCCATCCATGACAATATATAACTTCTTGAAATGATAAGCTGGTTGAATCTTTGCAATGACCGACTTATTAAACAGTGAAAACTTATTTCCCAACGTGACAATGCCCCTCCATTTATTCCTACAATATGTTTTTAAGAGGTTAACATTACAATCTTAGTCGTCCGCCAAGATCCTTGGACTTTCTGCCAACAGAAAGAGTGATATGTGATGAGAAGCGGGACAGAAACGGGATGCGCTAAACACCAAAGTAACCTTTCATACGTTTTGTTGTTAGTTGTACAACAGTACCAACTGACCCGGGACTACTACAATAAAATTAAATTCAGGCAACCCACATCACATGCTGCACGAGTTGCCTACGTGTTGCGTTACCGTAAACCAACCTTACTGATGAGTGATGACTGTGATGACACTGATGACAGTCTGTAAAGTATGGAGCTCTCATGTATGATTTACAAATTTTTAGGATAATGATAAATCAGTAGAAATTAAGACACATTGTTAGACAGTTTTTAGAATCTCTTTAGAATTTTATCTTTTTTATTTCTATTTTTTCAACGCCCAACTTTTTTTTGAAATTATAAATCAAAAAATGTGTTCCCCTTTTTGAAGTACCGGTTTGAATATCTTTAGGCGTATTTTTTAAACTAAGAGGACACAATATAATAATATTAAAGAACTTTGTGGTTGATTCTATGATAGTGCAATTGAATATAAGAATTAAGAGAATATCTTTCTAGGCCTGCTGTCATCCATATGTTAAATAGGTAGGTACTAGAATGTGGATATATATACCTGTATACTGAAATATTTTCTGCATTATATAAATATGATTGTAATTGATTATTTAATAAGTACCTATTAATTTGCATTATGTATGTATATGTATTATAAAAGTAATCTAAAAGCTAGTACATATCACCTTCTGCGGTATTTAAAGCTACTTGTTCATAGATGTCTGTACTAGCTTTGTTAGTAGAAATTCTAATATAAAGAAAATATCAATAATATAGGATGAACATGGACTACATACATTTCCAGACTCTTTCATTATTTGATTTGTGTCAGCCTCTTTTCTCTAGAAGTAAATTCAACCGATTTTCCTCGATTCATAATCGAAATCAATTTGTCTAGAATCTACTAAGTTGATACCCTTTCAATGTGTTCAACTGTTTATAGAAGAAATATGTGCCATCTAATCAGTGAAATTAAGATTAAAACACATTCTTCTATTTGTATCTACCGTATGTTTATGTCTCTAATTAGAAAAAATATACAATGAGACGTTTGCAAAAATGATTAAAATCTGATAATATGTACTGATTTCGATTTTAAGTTGGATTGTAAAAAGTAAATAAATTAGACTAGACCATTCAAGAGATCGCTAATGGTGGGTTCATGCAGAAATTTTTGGTAATAAGAATAAGAATAGTAATAAGCATAAAAGTTAAACCTTCGTTTTATAATGACCCAGTTCATGCAGCAAATCCTTATTTTTAAAATTATTACTAAAAATTATGTTTACTGCATGAACTGGGTCATTATAAAACGAAGGTTTAACTTTTATTCTTATTACTATTCTTATTCTTATTACTAAAAATTTCTGCATGAACCCACCATAAGTGATAAATAAGGTTGGCTTATCGCGATGCATAGGCAGCTCATGTCGTACGAGGTGTAGCTATTAAATAACCGAATTGTTGCTGATACCACGCGCTGCGAGCGTGTCGCGACATGTTTGAACATAATTGTGTCTGGTGATACTTTCCCCACCCTAAGCTCGCTGGACAAGCCAGTGGGTCGCTCAGTTTGACTGTAGCAGTCGTTTGAATTAGTCTACGCACCAGTGACGCGTCGAAAAAATGTTAAATGTTCAGATGGAGCAACGGGTTAGTCTCAAGTTTCTTGTTAAACTGGGGAGAACTTTTACAGAAGCGTATGCAACGTTAAAATATGTGTATGGGAATGAATATTTATCCAACACACACGTTTTTGAATGGTTTAAACGGTTTAAAGAGGGACGTCAGACGACCGAAGACGATCCCCGCCCGGACGGCCCATAACGTCAAAAACGGACGAAAACATTGAAAAAATTGATAAATCCACGAAGATCGTCATCTAAGCATCCCAGGGCTTGCTGAAAGAACAGGAATCGACAAAGAATGTGTTCGCCAGATTGTGCATGAATCGTTCAACACGCGCAAAGTTTGCGCATAAAATGGTGCCAAAACTCCTCACTCCCGAACAAAAGGAATCAAGAATGAACATTTGCGCTAACATTCTAAACAACATTGACACTGATCCAGGCTTGTTACACGGTGACACTGAAAGGGGCAAGGTTCGAAAGTGTGGAAGCGGTTAAAGCAAAAGCGACGGGGGGTTCGGAAGCAGCTGACAGAAGCGGACTTCCAGCACTGCTTTCAACAATGGAAAAGTCGTATGGAGCGGTGTAGAGATCGCCAGGGGGAGTACATTGAAGGCAAAAAAATTACTGTAATTGGTAACGAATAAAAAGTGTTATGACAGCAGTTCGGTTATTTAATAGCCACATGTCGTATGTGATGAGAGTTGCCTCAATTTAATTTGATTGCAGTACTCCTGTGTCAGCTGGTGCTGTTGTATTAGCTGCGCTGTACGCAATACATTGAATAGTATGATGTGATACATATCATTACATGGTAAAATATGGCAAACGTGTGAAAGGCTATTAGTTACTTTTGTGTATTACACTTAATGATGCGTACGCCTCTGTGACGCGACTCGTTTCTGCCACTTTAGTGATAAGCGATAAATATTTCATTTCTTTAATTTGACAGATAAAATACTTCACTTTAGGTACGTCGATAATTACATCATCATATCAAAACGTATTTCTTTTGACCTTGAATTTTTATATGTCTGTCAGAAAAATAAATACAATGTACGTTCAAATTTGCGTGATCAGTCGGTAACTGGTGAATCGACCAACCGTTGCTAATTTTATATGAGATAATTCACCAGTTTCGGGCTATACTTTTACTAGACAGTCTGTTAGGGTTGCTACAGCATGGCGGCAAAAATATTCATGGATATGCCAGGAGGTGTGAAGATGCCTGCCATTGGAATTGGAACATGGCAGGTGAGGAAACAAATTAATGAGTTATTTAGAAAAATATATGATTATATGCATATAGTCATTTAGAAAAAATGAATCTAACAAATTGCTAATTATTTATTAAATTGCTAAATATAAATTATATACAGTGTGTCCACGTTAAGGACTTACCACCTTTAAAATCTTTATTTTTTGACCGATTTTGACGAGCTTTTTTTTATTAGATAGATATTCAAAATGCGCATTCACCGAGTGGGTAACTTTATTCTTGGTCTGTAATCATGGCCAACTTTTATGGGCTCAAATGTCAAAAATATCTGTTAGGGACTTTTTTTAGAAAAAAAACTAATGACGAATTCTTCTTTACTATTACTTAAAACATGGCTGTACCGATTTTCATAGTTCTAAAATACAAAGTGTCCGAGAAGAAACGGATTCCTTTTTTAAATTGTATTATTCAATGCTTATAATTTTTTAACAAATTTAAGAAACTAGAATACAACAAAAGGGAAGTCTGTATAAAAGTTAAATCGTAGTCATTTCGATTAATCCTCCTAATTCCCTTATACATTTTTCAATACGTCGACGATTATTCTTCATTACTCATTACATTTCGTAACTGTTGTCGAGTTATACTCTGACATGCTTCTCTAATGCGATCAGAAAGTTCTTCTCGGGTCTGGGGCCTTGTAGCATACACTTTATTTTTTATTGTCCCCCAAGGAAAGAAATCAAGAGGCGTAATGTCTGGGGATCTCGGCGGCCAACGAATAAGAGGACTACTTCTTCCGATCCAGCAATTAGGAAAATTCTCATTCAACCAATTTCTCACTATGACAGCATTATGGATGGGTGCTCCATCAAGTTGTAAATGTAAATTGTAGCGATAATCAAGAGGAAGCTCATCAAGTGCGTCGGTAAACTCTGTTTAATCAGAGAAAACTGGCAGCATTCACATTTTCATAAAAAAAGTATGGCCCAATAATCTTTTCAGTTAAAATGTCACAGAAAAATTTACCTTCGAGGAGTATTGTCTCTTACCCTCATTACCCAATGTGGATTATTTTCACTCCACATTCTGATATTCTGTGACGATACAATACCGTTTGTCGTGAATGTAGCTTCATCTGTGTATAAAATATTTTATAAAAAATCAGGATTCTCTAGGTACATAGGTACCCTGTAGCCATAAACAAAATTCCATTCTTGCCTCAGTATCTCCAGCTTCAAGTGTATGAAGAAATTTTGGCTTAAATGGTTTCTTACCGCTTTTTTTCAAACACGTCCAGATTTTGCTTTTAGAAATATTTAAATGCCTACTAGCATCTCTAAGGCTTGACTGTGAGTTATGTGGACCAAGATTAAAGTTACCCACTCGGTGAAGGCGCATTTTGAATATCTACCTAATAAAAAAAAGTTCATCAAAATCGGTCGAAAAATAAAGATTTTACAAGGGTGGTAAGTCCTTAACGTGGACACACTGTATATCATTATTTACATCATATTAAATTGAGAATATGAAGATTTTGGTGTTCGATACATTAAGTATTACATTGATATTATCATTTATACATATGTATTACATATCCTACATTTTTTTGCAATTCATCCAGGATTGTAGCAGTGGCGGCTCGTGGGTGTGTTACATGGGTGGGCACAGGGTGTGTCAGTAGGATTACTCATTAGCTACCAATGGCGCCGCAGGCGAAAATTTTTAAAATTTTCCAGGTCATGCATTTTACTGACACTTCAGAATTTCAATGAAAAATTCTTTTATACAAAAATATAGACTCACAAGAATAATTTTTGGGATTTGGCAGCTTTTTGAAATAATATTTAGTCACGAATATTGAGGGCTTAAATATATTACAATAATGGGTGGCAACATGTGAAAAAAATTTGATATAGGTATCTTACCATTATTTGTAGAGGAAATCAGCTCGCCTGTCCTTATTGTTCACAAAAATGTTAATCGCCTTTTCATTAAAGTCCCGGATTTGTTTGACAAAATTTAATACAATTAATTATTTGGTTTAAAATATGTCTGTTTTTATCCACATTTTCATTATGACGTCTTATATTTTCGCGATAAGCACTATCAAGCTGTTGCCTTATGTCTACCTTTCCCAACACACTAAATTCTAAGATGTTATGTAAATGTTTTTCATTGTAGCTAGCATGTTTCTCAGCTCGTTCATTTAAATGTTTTAAATCACTCACCCTTTCTAGAGTCCATGCACTTCGGTTTCCACCCATCACTAAACAAATAAAACAAAACAGTTTTTTTTTCTTTTAGGACACCCACAAAACCACTTAAATCTGTCGTAGACACTACTATTAAAATTTCGTGAATACGCGATTTTCCTACGTCTGTCTTGGAAATAATCAAATCAGGTATCGGCCTTCCTAACCATTTAATTTCCTTTCGGATCTCGTATGTAATATCTTTATTAGTCAATAAAAAGTCCACTGAATTCATTTTGAAACGTTTCACAATCAAAAACAGTAAAAACACACTTCTCAGCCAAGAAAATAAACAATAAATAAAACTAAAAGCGGTCACTCAACAAGTGTGACCCGTTCATCTGATTCTCGAACGATTTAACGACGTTTTGTCTGCAATGGTCGCCAAACTTTACCAGTCACCGAAAAAGCCCGATTAAAAACGAGGGCTGGGAAACTGTGTGCCCTCGCTTACGCGCACGAAATGCGATTACGGTGGCTCGATGCGAATTCAGACTACGGTGGCTCGGTGCTCGATCGATAGTCTATCATATATATGTGATAAAAATCATTATTTGTGGTATAAAAGAAATAATAATTAAAATATGAATACAAGTTTGTCGTATACAATTAATTGATATTCCTGTAACAGTAATTTATAGTAAATTGATACAAAAGAAAAAAAATCTATTGAAATTTGGGCTGGGCACGTGCCCCTGTGCCCTTTATCACCAGCCGCCACTGGATTATAGTAAGGTCCAGGTAATTCCAAAGGTATATAGGTATATAGGTTTAGAATCCATAGGTATACAAAAGATAATGTGAACATTTTGCATAATCAATCTTTTGTTGTTTTACTGTTATACTCCTCCTCGATATTTGAAATTGACAATATATGACAGTGGTCATCACAGAACTTCCGAAACATAAAGGACACCTGCGTAACATAAAAATTGTTTTAACATCTACCAACTTCATTATATGCCAGAAATAACTATCCAACCACAGAATGGTCTTGATTTTTATTAGGTAAGCGACGAGGTGGAACTAGTAACCGCCCTGAACTTTGCCCTAGAGATCGGCTACCGCCACATAGATACCGCGTTCGTCTACCAAAACGAGGCGATCGTCGGTCGAGTACTTAAGGAATGGTTTTCCTCTGGTAAACTCAAGAGGGAAGACGTTTTCGTCACCACTAAACTCCCAGCCCAAGGAGTGCACAAGGACAGGGTGGAGGTGTTCCTGAAAAAGTCTTTGGAAAATCTGCAACTAGACTATGTCGATTTGTATCTGATACATTTTCCCTTGGCCTTAAAACATGTAGAGGGCGGTCCACCAGGACCTCCTGAGGTGGACGAGACCGACCATTTGGCTGTTTGGAAGGTAACTGCAAACCTCTTCTTAAGAGGTAAATAACTATTTTGGTAGAATCATTCATATATTGATTACACAGGCCCACAAAAAAAAAGTGTCTGGTTCTGGGATGGAGACTAACTTTTTCTTATGTATTTTGTGCCGCTGAATCCGAATTCATCATAAAAAATAGGGGTTTCGCAGCTAATTTTGAAGATAACCTCAAAAAACTGCCGAAAACGACGTGTTTCGGTGGTAAAAGCTTGAAAAGAACAAAAAACATATTTGCTTCACATCAAAAACACTTTGTTTCTACGTATTTTGGCCTGCTGAATCCGAAACTCCCGAAAACGACGTTTTTTGTAATAAAAGCTTGAAAGAAATGGGAATATGATTCGCGTCACATATAAAATACCGTATTCCTATGTATCTTAATTTCCTAAACCCGAATGTGTTATGAAAAATTTGGTTTAACAAGTGAATTTCAAAGATCATCTTCAAGAATATGTATAAATTGGGTTTTTAACGGTAAAATCTTGAATAACGCGGATTGAATCTAGTCTAAGTCTAAAATCAAGACTAAGTGGAAACTCATTAGTAATCGCATGAACATACTTGCATTTGACTTTCTAGAATTCAGACTACGAAAATAACGTGAAACAACAGCCAGCTGAAGACAAACCTGAAGATTGTTGAATCTCTGAGAGCGGAAATCTGGGAGTATTCTGGAATTCAGCGGCACAAAATACATAAGAAAAAGTTAGTCTCCATCCCAGAAACAAACACCTTTCTGTGTTGGCATTTTTTTTGGTCTTCTCAAGCTTTTACAACCGAAACATGTCGTTTTCGACAGTTTTTTGAGGTTATTTTCAAAATTAGTTGCGAAACCCCTATTTTTATGATGAATTCGGATTCAGCGGCACAAAATACATAAGAAAAAATTAGTCTCCATCCCAGAACCAGACACTTTTTTGTGGGCCTGTGCATACCAACGGCCAACTATCAATCTACATACATATGTATGTAAGAAATGGTAGCGCTCTAAAAACTCTCTTTGTAAAAAAAATTTATTTCAGGCAAAAAATATATGTATATATATTAGGGTGATTCGCTTTGAACGACTATTTTTTTTGTTCGCTCCCACAGCAAAATATTGTTCTACATACCGAAAAAAAAATACCTGATACTTTGAGCCCTTAATTTTACTTCCAAATACTTTTTTTTAAATTTTAAAGATTTCCCATTTAAAATACATAGAAAATTTTAGATTTTTTTTCAATTGCTTACAACTTGGTGGCATTTAACGCTTCTTCAATGAACTTAGTTGGGATTTAAAGGTAATTAGTCCCTCTTTGAAAGTACTTACAGTATTTTTACCTTACCTCATATATTTTGATATGTACCGGGTGGGCAAATTTCGATGTTTTTATAGGGTATCTCGGTAACTGTAAGGGCTATGGAAAAATGAACCCACCTTTCCCGACCTCTTTTTTCGAGATAAATTCATTGGTGAAAACCAGAATTTGCTATATCTTTTCGTTTTCGAGTTGTAAACGAAAATTGATTTTTTTGAGTTTTCGATTGGTGTCGATAACTCGGTTGTTTGTAAAATTAGAAGAAATCTGTTTGCACGTTCTACAGGCACTTTTTTAAGTAGAATAGGATTTCCTTAACAGATTTTTTATATCTTGTGTAGTTTTCGAGTTATGGCATAAACTTCTATTTTTTTTAAATGGAAACCATAGTTGGCTATGATTTAGCTAAAAAAGAGGATTTTTTTCTCTTTACAACGATATATATTTTGTGGGGTCTATGATGAGTGTTTATGCGGAAACAGTTAAAAATTTTAATTTTTTGTATAGGTATACTTACTTTGTTTTTTCTTTGCAGGAAGAGTAAGTTTCTATAGTAACACATTGTTACAACAATGTTTTAATAATAATAACTGTTGCTATGGAAATTTACTCCTGCGAAAAGTAACATAAATACATAGTAACAGTCGTATATAATGAATGGTATATTAAACTTAAATAACTAATTATGACATATTAGTGACTAATTAATAATTAATTATAACATATTCATAACAAGAAAGTTTAACACACTTAACAATCAAATTTGTAACAAATAATGTATGTAAAAAATACGATACAATATATTTTACAAAAACAAAACTAGACAGATTAAAAAAAAATACGAGCATGATTATTTACCTAAAGTTTTCAAATTGTCGTCCGTTGTTTGCGATGCACAGTTCACATCGCTTTGAAACACTTTTTGTTGCATTATAGATGTGAATATTTGAAACGGAATTCAGACAGTCTATAAGATTTTCTCTCAGTTGAACCAGTGTATTATTTGTCTTTTTGTATAAATTGTCTTTAATGGTTCCCCAAAAAAAAGAAATCTAACGGTGAGAGATCTGGCGACCGAGGAGGCCACTTTACTGGCCCATTGTTCCCTATCCATTTCTCCCCAAAATTAGTATTTAATAATTCCGAGATTAAATTAGTATTATGGGGTGGTGCCCCGTCTTGTTGAAAAAATACATGTCGTCTTTCGTTAAGTGGCAAGTTGTCTAAAAATTCTTCTACTATGTGGTAGTTTATCATATTGTAATACCGTTGACCATTTAAATTGTCATCATAAAGTTGGTAAGCTAAAATGCGGTTATTATATAGGGCACACCATACACTAAAACCGAAACGTCCTTGATTTTGAACATCAACAGTCTGATGAGGATTATCTTCAGACCAATAATGTTTGTTGTGTCGGTTGAAAATTCCGGCACTACTTACGTAACTTTCATCTGTCCAAATGATATTTTTAAAAAATAATTGGTCTTGCTCAATTTGTTGTAGGTACCAATTGCAGAAATCCAGTCGGCGTTCAGGATCAGTTGGAAGGAGCTGTTGTTGTTTCCTTATTGTATAAGGTCTAAATTTGTGTTTTTTTAAAACTGAAAGTGCTCTTCGTCGCGATATACCAGACTCTGCTTCAATTTGCCTACTTGAAATTGAAGGATTTACGACTACCATACCAACAACATTTATGGCAACATCCTCAGCATCTTGAATACGATAATTTTTTGGTCTTGGTTTATTAAATCCTCCGTATTCAACGAGGTTTTCTTTTAGTCTACCAAAGATGGACATATTAGGTTGTCTCCTTTCAGGGTAGCGATTAAAATATGCTTCCGATGCAGCTTCAGAATTATATCCATTTTGAATAAAACACTCTAGCATATTAAACTTTTCGTAATTTTGATACGCCATCGCGCCTTGTCAATTTCTTTAATCGAAACTTTAAAACTATAATGCAAGCAAAAACCAAACATAAACAATTAATCAAACAGTAATATGTAACTGTGTATTTACATCCCAATATCCAACTGTTCTGTTTTCAAAATGACAGGCGCCTACTGTGCAAAATCATTGAAATTACTATACTGTCCTTTATTAGAAAACATATGTTTTTAACTGTTTCCGCATAAACACTCATCATAGACCCCACAAACTATATATCGTTGTAAAGAGAAAAAAATCCTCTTTTTTAGCTAAATCATAGCCAACTATGGTTTCCATTTAAAAAAATAGAAGTTTATGCCATAACTCGAAAACTACACAAGATATAAAAAATCTGTTAAGGAAATCCTATTCTACTTAAAAAAGTGCCTGTAGAACGTGCAAACAGATTTCTTCTAATTTTACAAACAACCGAGTTATCGACACCAATCGAAAACTCAAAAAAATCAATTTTCGTTTACAACTCGAAAACGAAAAGATATAGCAAATTCTGGTTTTCACCAATGAATTTATCTCGAAAAAAGAGGTCGGGAAAGGTGGGTTCATTTTTCCATAGCCCTTACAGTTACCGAGATACCCTATAAAAACATCGAAATTTGCCCACCCGGTATAGCTCACAGAAGTCAGATTAGCACTGAAAAATCATATTTTTCGCAGTTTTCAGTGCAACCGTCAAAGTTACAGAAAAACTGCAAAGGAGTTTTTTGTAGGAAATTTAATTCCCCACAAAAAAGGTCCTATGCATTAACCCTTAAAGTACACACTGGGGTACAGCTGTACAACGACGTAATTCTTCAAATTTTGAGTATCTAAAAGTAAAGGAAACTGATCTAGTGCGACATCTGATTAGTAAAAAAATAATGATATACTTATTTTAGTAATAAATTTTGTGATACTTTTTTGGCAATAACAGGAAATACATTTTTTTCCCAAAAATGTGACCCTTCATGTCCCAGAATAAATACCTTTTTTCAAAAGTCTAATAAAGTAATATTTTTTTTAATATAGTGGCACATCAATAGAAGCCTCACCTAAATTTTTAGACCTTAATACCGAGAAATTAAAAAGATGAATTTTTTAATGAAAATACCCATTTTTTCGCTCTTCTTTAATATTTTCATTTTTTAACATACTTAATTTTAATATTTCGCTTTATTATTTATTCTATTTTATGAAATATACTTTCAAGAAGCTACAAACCAAAAATCAAGTCAATATATTAAATAGTCTCATTTTTATAAAGGTTTCTTCACTGGGGTACAGGTGTAGCCAGTATGTACTTTATGAATCTGAAAATAAGTGTGTACTTTAAGGGTTAATGATAAAATGCGTGATGCGATAAAATGAGTTTAGAAGATATAGAGTATTTTATAAATCAACCTACCGAATATTAATGAAAAAATCAGTTTTACGTTCTTAAAACTACGGAAAAAAAACGATATTATCTGAAGTAAAAATAATTTTCTTGTTCAAGAATTATATCTTTATCACTAGGTGTATTATATTAACCTTTTCCATACGGGAAAAAGTCAGTACAAGTCGACCTTCCCATTAATATGAAAAATATATATAAAATCAACGAATTTGATGTTTGGCATCACCGACTTCGGGGGTGGTCGATATATCGACCACTCCCGGACGCAATGGAAAGTACAATGTAAAAAAATTTTAAAATCCCGGAAAAAATCAAATTTTGATTTTCCGCAATTGGAACGCCATCTAGGACAAAAAAAAATTTAGGACAAACGTTTCTTATTTTTACTCCTAGAATCGAAATTTTTAGCTTTTTTTGGGTCCGCACTTCTGTCTACCCTAATTTCACGTAGTATTATTTTATTTTATCTGTTTTCAAAACATCAAAATATATGGATACACCAATTTTACCGTAAAACTACTAAAAAGCTTATTTGACCTTGAAATGTTCATTTTCACGGTCAAAGATGTCACCCAGATTTTTTTTTTTCTATTTTTCCTGTATTCAGCTAATAATTTCCCCCTAAAATATAACAAATTTAATTTTTTTTTGGTGGTCGATATATCGACCACTCCCGTACAGAAAAGGTTAATGATTAAGTTCAATTAAACTTTACTTTAAATAATACAAACAATTAAAAATATTTTTTATTCAGAAAAATGCCATCCATTAATCCAAATCATTTTTTTTTATAATCTTTAATGGAAAATAAAAAGTTTGACTATCCCAATTAAGTAGAAAATCATGTCTAAATTAATTTTAAACAATTTTTGTTTGTTACAGGTAAACTGAATATCGAATTTCTTCTTTACTTGAAGTAAAGAAGAAATTCGATATTCAGTTAACCTGTAACGATATAAACAAAGAAAAGTGTTTCTATCTTAGTAATTAGAGTTTCATTGATATTCTTTTTTGATAACTTAAGTTCTCAGATTATTATCAATTGTTTAAAATTAATTTAGACATGATTTTCTACTTAATTGGGACAGTCAAACTTTTATTTTCCATTAAAAATATTAATAATTCACTTTTAGATTAAATTCCATAAATCATAAAAAAAATAATTTGGATTAACGGATGGCATTTTTTTGTTTATACAAAATATTTAATTGTTTGTATTATTTAAAGCAAAGTTTAATTGCACTTAATCATTAATATAATACATCTAGTGATAAAGAAATAATTCTAGAACAAGAAAATTATTTTTACTTCAGATACTACGTTTTTTCCGTAGTTTTAAGAACGTAAACCTGACTTTTTCATTAATATTCGGTAGGTTAATTTATAAAATACTGTATTAAAACTTCTTCTAAACTATGCATTTTATCATTATAATGCATAGGACCTTTTTTGTAGGGAATTAAATTTTCTATAAAAAACTTTTGACTGACGGTTTCGTCGAAAATGCGAAGAATATGATTCTCCAGTGCTAATATGACTTCAGTGAGCTGTACATATCAAAATATATGAGGTAAGGTAAAAATGCTGTAAGTACTTTCAAAGAGGAATTAATTACCTTTAAATCACACCGAAGGTCATTGCAGTAGCGTTAAATGCCACCAAGTTGTAGGAAATTGAAAACAAAATCGTCTATGTATTTTAAATGGGAATTCTTTAAAATAAAATAAAAAAAGTACTTACAAGTAAAATTAAGGGCTCAAATTTTCAAGGATTTATGTAGAACAATATTTTGCTGTGTGAGCGAACAAGAAAATAGTCGTTCAAAACGAATCACCCTAATATATATATTCCCCAACTAAATAGCCCATGTTAGTTTTTAATCCAATTTTCATAAATATAAAACCCAAAAATAGTATCTACCCAATTTTCTTAAGACCAATGCAATTGTTCCTTGCCAATACTGTTTTTTTTATTTTTCTTTATTTATTTATCATTTTGACCAGTGATTACGCCTTAAAAGGATAAGGACATAATTGTTTAAAAAAAACAAATTCTAAACAAAACTTATATCAAAAGGGACTAGTTTCCACTAGTGCCTTATTCCATTTTCATTCTTATATTCTTTTCAATATGTATCTTCTCAAAATTTTCAGAAACTGGAAGAACAAGTAGACACTGGTAGAACCAAAACCATCGGAGTTTCTAATTTCAACAAAATACAAATTGACAGAATTCTGAAGAATTCTCGAATAAAACCATCGTGCCTACAGGTTGAACTTCACATATTTCTTCAACAACGCGAGCTGGTGCAGTTCTGTCACCAGAATGGAATAGTGGTCGTTGCTTACTGCCCTTTGGGATCTCCAGCCTTCAACAAGTTTCTTACAAAGATCGGAAAAGAGTGAGTACTGAGAATAGGAGAATACACAGATTTAGGTCTATTCTGTATAAAATAATTTTGTGGGTTTCACGTGGCCTATATTGTATAAGTGCCTTCGTAGCTGACAGTGTCATATCATGATTCCTATTACAAAGGGTAGTTGTATAAATTCAACTGCAAACCGACCGCTGGTTGTTTCTTACCACTCGTTTCTGAATCTTTCGTGGGTGTTTCCTTTGGTCATTTGTGTTACTTTTCCAAACTGTAGAGTACTATTGGGAATTGACCCAAAAATATTTATATTTGCCGGCCTCCGAGTCGATTTCTCAGCTTCTTTATTGGTTTTGCACTCGGCATCGTCTTTCAATCAACTCACAGATATATTGTCAGAGTTGGTCGCATCTACTAGTGCTTGATGACATTCCCATACTGTTCCTGACACTACCTTATGACGTTTTTGATTACCTTATGCTATTGTCTGTGTAGATGTTTGCTGGTTTACCTGTAACGTTCTTACTGGTGATTTCTTTTGAAACTATGGTTAACTTCGCCAGTTTTTATAACAAAGTTCTAAGCGTCTTGAGGAAAGTAAACACCACTGCATACGTCATTCTTTGTTTGGGATCTGTCACTGAATATATTTATCATTCCCTCCCTGGCTGAAGAATTACTAACCCTAGTGTGGGTTGCATAGGGTCTATCAAAACGAAGCAAGGGGAGATGATGTCTGCACTAGCCTCTTGCAGAGACATGTTACCTTTACCTAGCACACTCTCTGTATAGTTTTTTTAAATTTTTAACGCAGTTTTATAAATTTTTAGGTCGAAAGTACTGCCAGACATCCTGCACGACCCAGTCGTCGAGAGGATTGCCAGCAAACACAAAAGACGACCGCGCAGGTTGCGCTGAGGCACCTTCTGCAGAGGAGCATCGTCGCCATACCGAAGAGCGTCACACCGAACAGGATCAAAGAGAACATCGACGTGTTTGACTTTACACTTGACGCAGAAGACATGAAAGCATTGGATGCGCTTGATCGTGGCGAGAATGGGCGAATATGCGATTTTGTCCATGTTGCAAAGTAAGATGATCTAAAAGGCTTGTTCACACTAGGTCAGCAGTTTAGTCAGGTGGAATAAGGCAATGAATAAAGCAACAAATGTTGCCGCAAGACTTGTATTGGAAGAAGTGGAGGACGATACGAGAAAAGAAGGAAATATGGGTATGAAAATGGATTGGACCCTTCCAATGTGCTCTTGAGCGAAGTGGAACATGAAGTTCCATGTATTCAGTAACAAATTGCATCGTGGTATCTTTCCTATAACGAGCCATGTTCATAAAGATTCATAAGGAGGGAAGAAAGAAAAATGATTTAGACATAAAAAAGGCAACGTCAACTAATGATATATACTAATCCAATTAATCACTCGTTTATAAACCAGTGGACAATCTACTAATATCAAGGTGTGATAGGGTATATTACTTGACTGACGACTATCCATTTGAAGACGCCTGTCCGAAATAATTTGGTAAACTACTGGACAAATTGTTTTATTTGAGTACGTGTTGTAACTAAATTACTCGCTGCCTTACTCAAATACTTATCCCAGTGTGAACAAGTTTTAGAATGTTTCGCGAATGAACTTGTTGAATATAATGATATAATGTTTGCTGATAATGATGTAGTCCATTTCTTTTTTCTAGAAAAGTTGAGAATATGAATTAATTCATCTTTATTTTCAGGTTTAAGGATCATCCAGAGTGGCCTTTTCCAAAGTGAGTCATTTTTTCGAAGATTTGAAGAAGATAATGTACTAAACTAAAGTCTAGATTACTATAACTGACTTTAGGATGAAAATAAATTATATCTGACACCTGAATTATTTTAATTTTTTTAAATATATTATTATAAGAGAAATACAATCAGCGTTGGCTTGAACTTACCATCCATATCGGAGCTGCCTTTCTAACATCATTATAATTTATAAAGGTAACAAGAGAATATCTCTTGACTTTTAGCAAGCCGCGTCTTTACCTTTTCTCGTCTATATATAAATTCTGTCGTAACTTTCCTACTACTCCTGAGTAATTTCTTGAATTTTGTGTTATTTGACCCAATTATGACAATTTGTTAGGTCTCTGAAAATAAACATTAGGCCTTAAATAATCGCAGAGGAAGTAATCTAGTGAACTAAGGTCGGGGATCATGCAGGCTATTCAATTTCACCAATTTCACCAATTCGTTCGTCTGGTTCATCTATGAAGTCTTGATTTAGTCGACCTCGAACAATATGAACATAATAAGGTGATGTCCTATTCTGCTTAGATCAGATATTAGCAGTCCTTTTTCTGCCAATGCAGCAATTATTTAGTTGTTCCTCACTTTTGCCCAATACGTAGTATATTAGTAGTTTATGCGTAATAAAAAAAATATTACACATGTATGTAGATTATTAGAGTGAAGGCTTTCACGGCCGTTGTATGAGGACTCGGTGGTTCCCGGGTATTGCCATGCATGATGAATTTCCATTCTTGACGTTTCGCCGATCATACTGAGCACTGTACTCAGAGTGACTTCTGAAGAAGCCGACTGTATGATCGGCGAAACGTCAAGATTGGAATTTCATCATACACGGTAATACCCGGAAACCATAGCATAGCGGAAAGCATAGATATAGCTCTATTAAAATCAAGGGCGCAGCCAGGGGGCGGGGCGATGGGGGCGATCGCCCCCCCCCCCCCAAAGGGTCAAGTAAAAACCATTGAGCATTGGTGGCCGAGAGACTTCGTGTGAAAATAACAAGGAAATAATTGGCCCATAATCTGTGTTCTGCACTGCATTCACTGCTTACTTGAAGATATAAACGGTAGACTATATTGTAACGTTTTGTCCCACTCGGATTCGTTTTAGTGAGAAATATTAAATACGCACTTTTAAAACACAATTTGTTTTACGATACACAATAACGAAATAAAGTACTGACTAACACTAATACTAATTTATATACATAACGCGAACTGCAAGTATTTACTTTAAAGACTAACTCCTCAGCTACCTCGATCCTCGATATGATTTTATATTTCCCCGCTGGTCAATCGATATACGTTGCGGCACAACAGCTCTCGGAATGAAACGTCTTTTTTTATGACCTCCCTGGCCGTAAAACTACAGGTGGGAATTGTGCATCTAGAATAAAAAACCAAAAAGATTATGAAATTACATCGAAAAATCTAGTGAACGACTGAATCTAACGAACGACGATTTTTCGAAAAAAAAAAAACTGATATAAAATCGGTAAATTTTCATAAATTAAAAAAGTTCTACGGGCGTTCATCAGAAAATTTAAGTCGATTGGTTGAAAATTGTAGGTGCTCACTTTACGGTCAGTTCGAAAGACATGATTTCGAGAAAAACGCGTTTAACGTTCCAAGTTTTTCTGGCGTTAGTAGTTGGTCTAGCTTGAAAATTGGTAGAGATACCTAGAGTAGTAGAGTAGAGATACCTAACGGTAGCATTTTGAAGTTTTATCCTACTGATAGAACCGTAGGTATACTGTGTTTACGAAGGAATAATGATCCCCTACTGTACCGATATCGAACGCGCACAAATTACTAGTTAAAGAGCACCGTGACATCACTCGGAAAACCGAAAATTTTCGACCACTTTAAAAATTTTCCACCACATAATCCCTTTTGGATATCATTTTTGGATAGTTAAGAAAGCATTTAAGCCAATAAACCAATGGTCAAAAAACTTTACAAGGTAGTGTTACTCCTTAATTACCTTTTATTCATTATTCATTAAGAGTTCTGGAATTGTTTAATTTTTTTTCTGTTTACTAAACTAGAGTGTCTAGTGTTCTAGAATACAAATCTCTATAATAGTTTTGATCTGCAATTTGTCTTCTGACTGTACAAATTAGAGACTTATTTTCTTGTTAGAAATTATATACTATGCTTCGGAAAACATTTTCACTATTTAAACATTGTCTTGATTTAAATGATTTAAAATTTAAACATTGTCTTATTAATTATTATTATTTGAGGTTAATATAGTAAAAGCAATTACGTTTTTTTTATTAATATATGAAAAAATGTTCCTCGGATCTAAATAGTTTAGATTTTTATTCTATGGGAATATGTAAAATGTAAAGTATGTGTCTAGCAACCAGATAACATTGAATACTTGAAAACAGAAAATATCAAATGAAATCCGGGTCAATCCGGAAGACTTCCTAGTAAATGTTTCGCTACCGGCTTGGGCATTGCTTAGCGGAAAATGGAGGTCCCTTTCAATACCTCATTTGCTAACTATTGTTTTATTGTTTGATTTTTAAAAAATAAATAAATAAGTAAGCAAACACACTATTTTACGAAAATGAACTTTAAGCGTGTTGTACATAAAACTAAGAGGGGGTCTTAGCTTCGGCGTACAAAATTTCGGCGAAGCGCAGACAGAACTGCATCTGCGCATGTCAAATTCAAACTGCGCTAGCTCTCGGGAGTTGTTCGAAGGAGATGACTGGCATATGTGTTTTAGCTTACACACATACAATCTACCATTTCAGCCATTGCCTTGGCAGACAATGTTGGGTTGGGTTGTCATTGACAGTATTAACAAATATTTATGTTCCTCTGTTCGACCTCGTCATTTACCGGAACTGCATTTTTTCTGTGGGATCTAGGTGAAACACAACCATGTTTTACGAAATTTTTAACGCTCCAATTAATCGTTGATATCGTCGGTGAGGGCTTATTGGGAAATTTTTCGGTAAACATTGCTTTAATATCCCTTACAGACCGACCACCAAAATACCATTTAATTATTTGAACTTTTTCGTCAATGTGATAAATATCCATTTTTATTTTTATGAATGTATGTAGTGCTTCTACAATACGCTCGTAATAACGCACTTTTCTAATTAGGCACTAGACTAGAATAAAATATAAAATGGTATTTCAAATTTTAACTCAAACGGCCCTACCGACAAACCGGATGCCTTTCATACGCCTGCGCTAGCGATTGGATCGCGATTGGTTCTCACCTCATGTTTACATCTACTTAACAAAGAAGTTAAATTATCAATTGCCCTTCATTCGGCTATGTACGCATTAGGGTGCCGCTTACTGTACATATAGTATTGTATACATAAATATACATACGTAGTATACATAAACCTACGGCACTGCCCGTTGCTAAAAACACAACTAGTCTGGTACAGCTATTATTTTACAACTGTCCAGGCCGCAAATTAGTTTGTTTTCTTTTGCGGTCACCAGCACCGGCACAGTTGTACATCTGGTCGATGATATACGGGTGATATACGAAAATGAAGCGTAATATCGTTAACGCAAACGCTGCATATGCTGTGCCATTGTAGAGAAACATAACAATATGTTATGTTATGCCTGGTAAAGACATAAGAATTTTCAACTTTCATATTGGTATTACTATTTTCGTTTGATATTGTATCACTTAAATTTAAAAAACAGAAATAAAAAAATGCAGGTGAATAGTCTTTATTTGCAATAGTGATTATCTATCTATAATTTAGAATTAAAGCATATTCTTTGCAGGTAACAATAGGTGTATAATGTATCAATATCTCATCTATAAGTAAATATTGAGTGAGATACTTTTTATTTTGGAAAGGGCCACTCTGGTTGTTCTTGCAATCTGAAAACAATAAAAAAACATTGCTTCATTAAAATCCTGGAAGAAGATACTAGAGTTAGAACCCTAGGTGCTTTGTGTAACTTAATGATATCACTAGATAATTCCCCTAGATTATTACTCTGAAATTTGGAGTATGTGGCGAGTTTCCTGTCAGGTAATCAGATTTGTGACCCATGTCAAGAATGTTGTTGACTTTTCAACACATAACCATTTACTGAGGTCATCTGACAAAACAGAGACTAAAAGCATTCCATAGTTGCACAGAGCACCATTTGGTTCTAACCCTAGTGTGTAGAAATCACCTTAACGGATATCTAATTAATGAAAATCTTAAATATCTAATTAATTAGAATAATAGGAATTATAAATTTATTAAAAGGTTAAAACTTTTTAACGGCGGGAATGATCGATATATGGATCAACCAGGGGACACAAAATATTTAGTGTTTTTTCATAGAAAATTTGATGCGTTGGGTGAATGAAAATATGGGAAAAATAGTGTAAACACTCCTGGAAAGCATCATTGACCTTGAAAATCGCTATTTCAAGGTCATGTTTTGCTATTTCGGCTTGAAAGTTGGGATACCTACGTTTTTTGATGCGTTGAATACGAAAAACATAGTACCACGTACTGCGAAACTCATCTCAACTTCGAGGTGAAAAATTAAGGGGGACTTCTACCTTGATACATTTGAAAAATTCGATTATTTTTTTTCATTTTTGTGTGTCAGGAGAGGGATGTCTTTACGGACCAGACATTGCAGACTGACGGTAAATATAAGCCCCTTTGAATAATTCACATTTTAATCTTTAAACGCGTTTTTCTCAGAATCACGTTTTTAAAAATGGCTGACATTCTAGCGGCCACTGTAATTAAGCTATCGACTTGAAATTTTGCACAAATGCGTAAAAAACATTTCTCCATGGTCTGACGAGCCGGTTTTTCGATAAAAACATTTAAAAAATTCTAATTAATTTTTTTGTAGAAAAAAAATTGCAAAAAAACATGATTTTTTTTAAAATTTACCGCCATTTTTGTAATTTTGCAGTAATCGAAGATATATCTCGTTGTTCCCTGACCAAAACACGACTGATTAAGAAAATACTTGTATTTCTGTTTCAAATCAACACAGAGAGTGCTACAATGTCAGCCGTTTAGACGGAAATTTTCGCGGCCTTCAATTTGCGATGTTCTGGCGGTCGCCATTTTGGATTTTTCTGATTTAAAAAAATGTTTTTTCATGTAAAAATTATTGAATTATAATTCGCAAAAAACCGCATTTGTTAATGTTAATTACACGAAAAAAATAATACAAAAATGACTAAAAAATGACATCTCAAGGTAGAAGTCCCCCTTAAAGATCAAAAATTGAAAGTCCTTGGCCTTGGAAAACGAGTTTCGTCCTTGGCCTTGACCAACAAGTTCTGGTCTTTGGTCTAACAATGTCACTTTTTCCTAATGGTGAGCTTGAAAAGTCATTATCTGAGAAATAGACAAGTAAATGTGAGTAAAAGGGCTGGAAAATGGTGTACAATTATTCAGCAGTCTCCTCGTAACACACCTTAGACAGTAAGTATTTTTACTGCTGAATGCTTGTTCTATAATAACTGGTGCCCTTGAAATATTTTTGAGGGTGACATTTGCGACACATGTTACTATTTTTTTTCGTACTCAGCACATATGTGGCTCAGACAACTTGAGGCCAAAATAGCAAATAAAACATGGTCAAGGATACATCTATGATTTGTTCGCTACTTTTCCTTTATTAAGCGCATCAACTTACTTCGGAAGGCACTCTAAAACCTTCGCGCCAATTTTTTTATATTGGACTAACTTGTCAGCGGTGCTGGTCGATATATCGATCAGCATTTCGGTTGGGGGGCGCCTCATAAGAAATTCATTGAATTCGCATTTAATTGAGGTCAATTTTACTGGCATTTCTACGCAATTAAAAGATTAACAGAATAAACGGCTGTTACCATTCGTTGGTGTATGCAAGGCTCCGTTATGGGATTTACTTCTACAATTGGAGCATTTGCAACAAGATATTTATGTACTGGTTATGATGGAAATAAAACAAACCTTTTCCATACCCACTTAAGTGACTGAATTTGTTTCTCTTACCCTTTAAAAAGCTTGAAATCGCACACTCGAGCTTCTTCTCCAACCTCGAGGTCGTCCAACGATTTCATGTCTTCAGCATCTAGAGTAAAGTCGAATACGTCGATGTTTTCTTTGAGTCTGGACGGAGTTACGCTTTTTGGTATAGCGACAATATTTTTTCTGCAGAAGGTAGCGAAGCATCACTTGTGCATTTGATTTCTTGTGTTTCTCGGCGATTGCTTTAATGACAGCATCGTGAAGCATGTCTGGGAGTTTTTTCGATCTAAAATGCAATGTATTGTATAATAAATTGCATTACTAATGTAGTAATATATAATGAGTAGGTGTGGTTATCATTAGCGATAATATTAGTGGATATTGGCTTCTGTGACATAATGTCACAGAAGCCATTTCTATCTTCGAGAACGCCACGAGTATTGGTTCATTTACTTTTAGTAGTTGTTAATACTAAAAGAAGTTATCAGTATGTTTAAATGTCAAAATTAAATACCGTTGAAGTAAATAGACACTCCGTAATGAGCAATATTAAACAATACGTCTTTTTTTACTCTGGAAGGTTACTGGCAATGAATAAGACAATATTTATATATGCTTTAGGAAAGTTAGATCCTTTATTATATTTGCCACTACTTACGCTATTCCAAAATTAGCTGTGAACTTGTTATATCCCGGGGATCCCAAAGGTGAATATGCAACTACGACTATGCCGTTTTGTTGGCAGTACTTCACGAGGTCCCTCTGTTGTAAATAGACGTGAAGCTCAACTTGTAGACAGGCCGGTTTAATTCTGGCGGATTTCACGATTCTGTCGATCTGTCCTACGTTAAAGTTAGAAACTCCAATGGTCTTTGTCCTACCTGCGTCGACTTGTTCTTCCATTTTCTGAACATACGCATTAGTTAATTCAAATTAGAAAAAGATTACGTACGTGTTCCTCAATCAGTATTACGTAAATGGAGGTCCTACATCAAATGAAGGGGTTGGAATAAAAATGGTATAAGTAACATTTTCACTGTTTGAAGATATTTGAGCTCAAAGTTAAGTAATTCATTTTTTTTAAAAAAGTAAAAATAAAACAATAATATGGGCAAAAACAAACTTTATTCCCAACATTAAGAAAACAATAAACAAATCTATTCACTACTGTCAGAATCAGAGTTCAGTGGTATATTGTCCACGTCGTCGTCAAGCTCAGAATCCGTATCACCGAAATAAGCATCATTATGTGTATTTTTTGACGTAGATCCAGTGGTTTTGGAAGTTTGATTTCCTTTTTTCGTGCCTTGGGTTTTAGTTTTCTTACTTCCACGCTTCAGATCTTTATAAAAGCTATGATATACAGGTGGTATATATTCTAGAAGTGTTTGCAAATTTTTCCATTTTTCTACTGAAACATTAATAGGATTTTCAATCAACTTTGAGCAAAATATCTTCTGCAAATCTCTTGGTGGTCGGCCATTACCCAAAAAAGGGCAGTGGCATGTTGTAAAAGAAAATCAGTAATGGTAATCTTAAACTGGAAAGCATATGTCTTGGAACATTTTGTATATTTGAAGTGAGAAATATTCCTGAAGTTTAAGTTTTGTTTCTCTATCTCCTTTTTTGGATAGCCTATTGTGGCATTCAGATGAGCAAATGAAAGAAAAATCTTCTTTTCTCATATCATGTACCTTGAAACGTTTAGAAGCTGATCCTATTACATTACTCCAATCTTGTGGTATTATTTATGGAAATTTCCATTTACATTTTTCTATTAGTCCAAATGACCTGTCACACTCTATGTATGTATTTATGGCCCGGCTCCAGTAATTTATGGTCTTTTTCTTCGAGTTGAGTAACTTTTTTTAAATTTAGCGTTCATCAGATTGTGTTGGTATTTTCTTTCTATTTTTTCATCACTTTCCATTACGTGTTTATATATCACAAAACAGAAAAGAATAAATAGGTATTATTGGATCGGTTGAATTCCAGAAATTGTTTAGTATATTGTGGGTTGGAATAAAAAGGGTACACTTGCATTTGTATCATTTTTATGCCAACAAAATCTGAACTTTCGTTCACCAGATTTTTCTACTACGTAATATATGCCGCTAAATGTATTTAAAATCACTTGCACCCTTTTTAATCCAATAAATAGGCATCTCACCTATAAGATCCTATAGTATCCTATAATATCCTATATCCTTTTAAATAATCAAACGTAACCAGCAAAAGTCTCAATCTATGCTGGTATCTAACTTTCTCCTACCACTCAAAAAAGTTTAAAAACCTCAGTTTTAATAAACTTTAGCATACCTACTGTTAAATATTTTGGAACATCAGGATGTAGTATAAATTAATTGTACTGTTTTGTTTTCATCATCCATGTCAAATTTCAGTTTCAAACAGTAGGAACATCCATTTACTTAAATCCATTTGCAATTAAAAAGAATAAAACAGGGTGGTCAAAATAAAAAAAATGTATATGGATCTACCTATAATACTGGCTAACTATTCACTATTTTATACACTACAATTAGGAATGTTGCAGTAATAATATTTAATGAAATATTCAGAAATAATATAAAAAAAATCAGCAATTCTTCAAATCGTTGCCATTTTTTTTGCTACCAAGTATATTGTTTATATAGTATACATTACCTTACTATGCCTTACTATATACAGTGCGCGCCTAAAGTATGGAATAAATTCAGTAAATGTGAAACAAAAAATTGTTGGAAAAAATCCTCGAACAGGACGTCCAAAAATTACCCAAGATAAAAATATTGACATTGTGTTAAGTATGGAAGAGAACCCTCAGAGTACCTCTACAAGTACACTAGTTGCCTCAGAAAATGAAGTTAGTCAGACGACAGTTTTTTCGTATCCTGAGGAAAGAAAAACTATTATCCCTACAAATTTCAGTTTGTGCAAGAACTCAACGAAGACGACCCCGACCGGCGACTGTAATTCTGTGAAATTATTATGAATCTTTGTCAAACAAATCCAAATTTACACCAGCAAATACTTTTTTCCGATGAAGCCACGTTTTGTCTAAACGGCACAGTGAACCGTCAAAATTGCAGGTATTGGAGTTGGACGAATCCTCATTGGATTATCGAAGCACATACTCAACATCCGCAGAAATTAAATGTGTGGGCCGGAATAGTCGCAAACAGAATAATAGGGCCTTTGTTCTTTGAAGAAACTCTCAGAGGGAGAAATATATCTGGAGTTCTTGCAAAATGATCTAGTTCCAGCGCTTGCAGTAATTTTCCCAAACGAGAATGATCCTGACATTCCAGATAACACACTTTGGTTTCAGCAAGACGGAGCACCCCCGCATTATGCGCGCTCAGTTCGAGAATATTTAGACGTCATCTTTCCTCAGAGGTGGATTGGCAGACGAGGAGCGATAGAATGGCCCGCGAGAATCTCCAGATCTTACACCACTTGATTATTTTTATGGGGTTATTTAAAATCAAAAGTTTACTGCAGAAGACCACACAATTTAGCCGAACTACGAGATCGCATTAGAGATGAAATGGGATCCATTACCCCGGAAGTCATTCAGAATGTACAAGAAGAATTTGTACACAGGCTTGCATATTGCCAAGAAGTTGATGGACGGCATTTCGAATACTTAATTTAAAATTGTATTTGCTTATTAAAGAAATTTTCGTTTATTTATTGTGAAAAATATATTTTTCAATTTGTAACTTTCAATTGTCATTTACTTAAAAATTCTGTTATGTAAGGTGGCAACATTTTTATACCGTTAAATCGACAATGAAAGGGTCTCTTCAAATTAAATTAAAAAAATGGTGGGTTGCCATTAGAAAAATAAGTTGATGACATCATTACTCAAAAACAAATGACATCTGAAAATAGACGTTCCCTCAAAAATGTGTTTTTTATTAAACAAAATCGACCTGTTCGAGGATTTTTGCCAAAATTTTTTGTTTGACATTTACTGAATTTATTCCATACTTTAGGCGCGCACTGTATAATTAAAACTATTGTATAAACCACGTACATAGAAGAAAACAGTTTTAAACAGCGATAATTCACTTAAATCGAATAAAAGTCCTATGGAAGAACTCGTTTCAACGTTAAAAAACAAGTTGAAAACAGGAATTTGCACTAGCACTAAGCAACGCGATTGTTTTAAAAACTATAGAGATAAACCTTATACCTTCCAAATAGCTAAATGGTCTGTATCCTCAAACTCCGCTTCTTCAAGAGGGGGTCGAGTCTCTCCTTCTGTGTATTTTACACCGACAGGGAAATGGATCAGATACAAAATCGACGTAGTCCAACTGTAGATTTTCCAATGACTTCTTCATGAACATCTCCACTCTTGGTCTTGGTGGACTCCGTTCATCGGAAGCTTGGTGGTTATGAAGAGGTCCTCCCTTTCAGTTTTCAGAGACAGCCACTGTTTCAGGACCCATTTAATCACCGCTTCGTTTTGGTAAACGAAAGCGGTGTCGATGTGGCGATATCCTATTTCAAGAGCAGCGTTCAGTGCTGTTTCTAGCTCAGATTCATCGGTAGCCTGAAAGTGAAAGAATTTGAAGAATACGTTTTTTTTTTTGGTGATATTTTTAAGGTGATGTTTTATATAATATTATGGAATACAGAGATATATTCCGCATTACACTTTAAATAAATTCTAATTTTTCGTTAAGTATTCCATGTATTTTTTAAATGATGTATGGAAAAAATCTTTAAACTTTGATATGGCATTTTCAATTAATTCAGTAACATTGAAAATATAATAAAATTCTGTGAAAACTTTTTTATTCAAAATGTAAAAAGAAAACTTATTTTCCGATGTCCATATAACTAATTTAACTAATATGTAGATATACAAAATTAAGCCCTGAAGAAGTCTAAGCATATTTGACGAAACGTCAGCAAAAGATCAGTGCGTGTATTTTGTCCAATATTCCAAAAAATTTCCTTTGTCAATGAATAAAGTTCTTAGTACTTTTGAAGTAATAGTATTTTTTTGGCATATAATTAATTGCGCTACTGAACGAATTTTGCTTCCATATATTGAATATCTACGATAAAATTTAAAATACGCTTGACTAGTGGCGGTGGGTGGAATTTGAAATTCATGAATTTTCGTAAGGGGCATGAAATTCACTCTTGAATTTGGCGGTTGTTACTAACACCCAGATAGAAAGCTTGAATAGTAAAAAACTCAGTACAGCACGCCCAGAAGTTCTTGATAGGTTGTAAAATATTTGTGATTATTTTATAACTACCATATGAATATACAGTTTTAGTCATATTAATTTTTGCAAAATTGTAATTTTTCTTTATTTAGTTATATGTAGTATATATTTATTTAGTTATATGTATAATAATTATTACAAAATCGCAAGAAATGAAATGCCTGTGTTAAACAAAAATTCATATTTCCATAATTTTAACTGATCACAAAATTTAGAGAAAGACACAGGAATAAAGACATGTTGTATTTACTTGATCAAAAATAATAGTGATACCAGTTCGTAAATAAAAACCATTATTTGACGATTTTTTGGTGATGCAAAAAACCTGTTAAACAAGCACCAACCGCTTCTGCGTTTTGGAAAATAGAATCCAAAAGTTATTCCGTTATTTGAATACTATAGCCATGGATGTCCGAGTTTGTTTCTACAAAAATAAGCAATAGTGATATGGGGTCATTTCAACTAGTGAGGTCAAAATTGCATTTCTGTTTGAAACATCGTTGAATCGATAGTACTTGCTAAAAAAACCAACTTTCCTATATGTTAGATTTTTTAAGGCACATATGAGATGGATGGTGAGGGTAGAAAAATACAAATTTCGTTTCGGCTCTAAAATTTCAATCTTTCAATAAAAAATTGGAACAAAACTAAAGAAGAAGGCCGCAATGGGTACCGATAATGATGTAGAACACGATAAAATTATTTTCAAAATTATTGGGGGTATTTTTCCAACTCTTATTTTGAGGATTGAAAAGTTCTGAATAATCGAAATTCGATAAAGTGACACGATTTTTTCAATTTTCTTTTTCAAATTTCTTCTTTTTTGTTGTACTTTTCTATTATTTTTAACATATAATGTCGAGGAACTGGCTCCAACTCAAAAGTGAAAACACGTGTGGTTTTACGTATTTTTCATCCTGTGAGATAGTAAATGGCAAGTGAATAATATATTCCAAGGTTTTTGGGGTCGCTGATCACGAATCTAACGTCATATTTTCAAAACAAAATGGATCCAGTATGGTAGTCAACTTTTAAGATGGCTAAATTTTGGAAATTTAAAAAATACTATCGTATTCTACGGGAAATTTTCTACGTCATATTCGTAATCAGCGACCCCAAAAACCTTGGAATATATTATTCACTTGCCATTTACTATCTCACAGGATGAGAAAATACGTTAAAACCACGTTTTTTCACCTTTTGGGCCGTTTTTTTGGGCCAGTTCCTGGTCGACGCCCATTATGAATTAAAAATTAATCAAAAGTACAAAAAAAAAGAAATTAATCAAAAAAAGAAAATTGAAAAAAAATCGTGTCATACTTTTCTCGAAATTTCGATTTTAAACTTTCAATCTCAAAATAAGGGTGAAAACCACCCCCAATAATTTTGAAAATATTTTTATCGTATTCTACGCAAAAAACCCATCGAGAACCATTGCAACCTTCTTTTAATTTTTTTTTTTCATTTTCTTACCGAGAAAGATTGAAATTTTAGAGTCGAAATGAAAATTTGTATTTTCTCACCCTCACCATCCCTCTCCTTGTAGCTCAAAAAATCTAAAATTTTAGGGAAGTTAGTTTTTTATCAAGTACTATCGATTGTGATATGCTTCAAACATAATTTTTTTTTGACCTCACTTAGTTGGCGTGAAATGCCCCATATGTACTTACATAGCTACCTATAATTTATTATTAGCTTTTATGTAAATATCTATATTGTTTTAAAAAATCTCTCACCTGCCAAGTTCCCAGCCCGATAGCAGGTATCTTCAGCCCTCCTGGCATATCAAAAGAAATTTTGGCCGTCATTTTTCAGTAGAAACAACAAACAACAGCGCTACGGACTTTGCGCGCTTGATATAATATGTACAATACAAGAGTTTGCGTAGCAGAAGCCGGTGTAATACTGTTTATGTGTGGATTAGAGATCTGTCTATATATCAATTGCGTGAAACTCGAATGGATACAAAAATACAGACGCCGGACTGGTGGGGTTTTCTCTCAAGGTTATTTCCTGCACAGTGGTGCCAGATGACAAGGGAACTCCCAGAAATACTTAGAACAACTCCTAAGCTGTGGTGTATATGTTCAGTGATAATGTTGAAGTTATGGCTAATGATTGGCACGTCATTTCATAGCTTTTACACGCTTAGGTACGCCAGAAAGTAAATTACTTGTAGTGTACCATATTCCATAAGCCGCCATGTTTTAAATAATTTTTTAATATAGCAGACTAAACGTGATGAAATTTCGTGGCGTTTTTTAAAAACAAAAAACGGAGAGTTGATATATTTTAAAGGGGTAGTGCAAAAGTTAAAAGCAATAGTGAAATAGTAAACGATTATTTTGAAAAATTTCGCATCAAATGTTTAATTTAATTATGTTGCCTTTAAAACAAGATATGTAGTTATAAATAAATGTGATACGATTATTAAAATTATTAATTATATATAGTACTGGAATATAGTAATGGAACACCTCTAAACGACAAAGCGTTTCTGCGCATATGATCCTCCCTAAGGCCCTACTTTCGTTGCACATGTGCCGTCAACATACCCAATCCGCACCCAGGCGGTCGGCAGCTGACTATTTGCATGGTCCGTTCGGCATTCCACACCGCCTTCCCTTCCACATTGAATCTTAGCTTTTAAAATAAAATTTGCTATCCATAAGTCAACATGGGCCATACCTGCATATGAGTATTTTTTTAAATATTTGGTCATAACGTAACTTTTACGTTAGTAGAAGTCTAATTTTGGTGCACCAATTATTGGTCATTTTTTTATCTTGTGTTGATATCCTTAGAACAATGTGAGACAATGTTGTGTTTATACACTGCTTATAAAAATACGTATTTTCCCTTAAACTTAATAGCGTAGGAAAGATTTTTAGACACATTTTTCAAAAATTCCTCAAGCGTTAAAAAAATGGTAATTAGGTAAAAAATAGTGCAATTTTGAGTGCATTAGTTTTGGATCAAATCGGTTTGCAGGGAACCAAAAAAATTCATAAACGTGTGAAAAACCGGTTTTTTTCACTCTTTAAGTACCGAAGAAAATTATTTTAGAAAAAAAAAATAGCACGTTATAGCGCTTAAAAAAGACGAAGAAAATCAGTTTTAAAAATTAAAATCGGTTAACAACTTTTTACAAAAAAAAATAATAGAAACCTTCGAAAATTGCCCTTTTTTTACTATCTAATTACTTCGGCCTACGACAGTCATAGGGACTTTCGCGAGTGACTAAATTGTAGCTCTTTTCGGCGGCAACTTACAGAAAGGTGGAGAGCTCTCTCATAATTCGGAGCGCGCACGAAAACAATCCCGCCAGTCGAGGAGTTCCCCCCACCATGCGGCCTTTCCCCTTCGCTCGAGCGCCTGAGCGCACGAAACGCAAAAACAGCCCGGTTTTCAATGTCGTTTTTGAGATCCTTCCTCAAATTTGACAAACTTGGTTCATTGTATGATTGTAGAGCACCTCTTCATGAACCAAACGCACTTTGAAAAAGTACCGTAGGACTGTTATTGAGAATTGCCGGGCCATTTTTTTAAAATACCTTTTTTGACATTTTTTTTAATTCTGCCAGAAGTTATGAATATTTTTTGATAAAATTGTTACTGTAAGTGCTACAATGCCGCCGAAAAAGAGCTACAATTTAGCCACTCGCGGAAGTCCCTACGACTTTCGTAGGCCGAGTAATTAGATAGTAAAAAAAGGCCAATTTTCGAAGGTGTTTTTTTTTTCCAAAAAGTTGTGAACCGATTTAATTTTTAAAACTGATTTTCTTCGTCTTTTTAAGCGCTATAACGTGCTATTTTTTGTTACTTAAATAATAATTAAACTTAAATAATAATAATAATAATAATAATAATAATAATAATAATAATAATAATAATAATAATAATAATAATAATAATAATAATAATAATAATAATAATAAATAAGTTTATTGAAAAGGCAAAACAGTACAAGTACAGTATCCCTTTTTCAAAAGGAATAGGTGTGTCAACATAGTTGATTTACAACACTTCCACAAATTCTTACATAAAAACAGACTAAATTAGCTATGAGATATAATATGTGATGTTACAAATATAATATATTATATTACAAACGGTTATGTACTAATAACAGAAAACAAATGGTTAAATAACAGATTTATTAGAACATACCCATATCAATATATTCCAGATTAGAAGAAAGTATGTCGTCTTTTAATTTTTGTTTTATCGTTTCCACTGACAAATTGCGATAGCGAGTTGGTAGAGTGTTAAGAACATATGCAGCCATGTACGAAAAAGAAGATTTGAACAATTCATTTTTATATGGAGGAAAGGAAACCTTACTTCCTATCTGTCTTAAATCCCTGCTGTGAATGTCAGAACGCCAGTTAATTTTTTTATATAAATATTCAGGTCTTTTGGTCTTGACAATATTTAGAACAAAACCAACAAAGTGTATAAATTTCCTTTCAGACATGTTCAATAAATTGTGAAATTACGTAAATAAGGAGTAATATGTCCAAACTGTAACACGACTGTAAGATATCTTACACAACTGTTTTTGTATTTTCTGTAGACGATATTTATCCTCTTGCACGAGATAAGGACCATATATTACGTCTGCGTAATTTAAATCTGAAAGAACCAGTGGTTTCAGTCAGCAAAATTTTTGTATTACTATCTAAATATTGTTTAAATGGAGTATAACTGCTTTAAAGAAATAAAATGCTTTTTTATATATGTATATTATGTGACCAGAAAATCTTAATGTCGGATC
Source organism: Aromia moschata (assembly GCA_029963805.1). NCBI lineage: Eukaryota > Metazoa > Arthropoda > Insecta > Coleoptera > Cerambycidae > Aromia > Aromia moschata. The sequence continues at coordinate 55,443 of JAPWTK010001353.1, forward strand.
AAATGACAATCCCAAGGTTTTTTACAACAACGCTTGAACTAATTACCTAAACAACGCTTGAACTAATTACCTAAATAATTTTTAATAACTAAATAATTTTTTGGCACTTAAAAGGTCAGAAAACATTTTTCAAGACTTTTTTATGAACTTTTTTGGTTATGTTCCTACAAACCGATTTGATCCAAAACTAGTGCACTCAAATTGCACTATTTTTTTACCAGTTTACCAAATTGTTTTTAACGCTTGAGGAACTTTTTGAAAAATTGGACCTATTT
>JAPWTK010001354.1:0-55611 GCA_029963805.1 Aromia moschata
ATTTTCACAACCGGTCGATGTCGGTTTTACACATCCTGTATAAATGACAATGTTATTTTTATTTTTTAATTAAACATAAATTAAGAATGAAAATATTAATTGTAAACAATATTAAAATGAAAAATTTGAATCTGTATATTCGAAGAATTCAGATCCTTATATTCTCTCTTCATACTTCAGTGTCATCTTCTGAATCATCGTCTTCATCATGTGAGAGAATGTCATCATACTGGTCCATCGGTTTCTTTAAAGTGAAATTAAAATTTGCAAATCGAGTGTTTTTTATTCAAATTTAATTCTATAACTATATAATTACCTGGAGAATCAGCTATTTTGAGGACCTTGATAAATCGCACTACAGAGATGGTTTAATTAAATTAAACCGAAAAATACATAAAAAAAAGTTTAAATGTTGTTTTTCATTGAGAGGCCCGGGACTTATCAGCCTACCCTTAAATATCATAGAAAAGAAAGAGAAAACGAAAATCTCTGTATTCCGTATACAACGTATCTACTACACATAGGTGTGCTCGCGCAGGAGAAAATATTTTACTCTCTGCCAGGTCAAAGCAACCGACATACCCGACTGCCTTGAAAAGTATATGCTTCTAATACTATGAAGAATAACATATATAAATTTCAAGTTTCATAAAATACTTTGGAAAAATTTTTTTTTGAAATTTTGAATTTGTCTGCCATGACGTAACAACCGCGGGAACGGTCTGCCATTTTATATTTAAGTAGCTATAATCGTATATTTTGACATACCAAATCGGCAGCTTTCATCAAATACATTTTTAGTTTGCCAAATTAACACACCTGTCGCCCCTGTGGGACGCTGAACCTACCGCGACTGGGCTTAACTAGCCCCCATCTCATGAACGGTAGGTATAGTCTTTTCTAAACTCAATGTGAAGACGTATATTTTTAAATCCTTTGAGGGCTAACGCCGCCCAATGACGTGATTATATCATTTATAAATTTGAAAATTGTGAAATAATTGTTTTCATTCAAATCATATAAGAGATTAAAATTAGCCTTCGTACAAAACTCTTAATATTTGTAATATACTTTTCTGTAAATAATGCTTATTTAGCCAGACAATCTGAAAAAATTGTCTGTGTTAATAAACCTATCTGAAATGCACGTCACTGGCGGAAATAAGTAAGTATTCCAAAAGTCATAAATCATTTTAACGACGTCCTGAAACATTTTACGACACAATGGACCACATAAATCTAACGCATTGGATTGGATGCATTGGATGCAATACTCTAATGGGTTACTGCAAATGGATCTACCTGACCAACGGCTGGCTAGCTAAACGGAAGCCGTTGCCAGCTCTTCGCCGGCAGCAAAGCGTTGCCGACGAAACTTTGCCGGATAATTATTTTTTCCAGCAATTTTAAACGCCTTATTTTAATGCTAACTAATAAATTTATATCTATGAATTTTTTTTTAAATATTTCAAACTAGCTTTCTAAGAACGTCACGAACAAACAGTTTACTGAAGTATGAAGTATAATTGTATAGTGAGCTTAGCAATTTTAGAAAATATATCTGACAACCTTGCTTTTTTTTATGTCTTCACATTTACATTAGAAATAGTATACAACTGAGCAAATTTGCCAGCCAATTTATGGGAGCCATCTGTTTACTGGCTTTTAGACTAAAAGATGTGAGGCATTATCTAAAACGCACCCTGTCAGTTTTTTTGAATTACCTCAAGAACGATTACAGATATGTAAATCGAAGTCGATGAGCTAACAAAATTTAATCCTCATTTAACCATCTTTCTATCTCCAACATTAGCTGAGATACTCGTATCAATGCTGAGATACTCGTATCAATTCGGGACAGACTGTATATAAATATGTATGTAAATAATGCCGAGTCTTTATTGCTTATTCTGCCCGACTGACATGCGGTTTGTAAATTCCGGCACTTTATTATTCTCGGTATTTACTATAAAACAACAATTAATGAATTATTTTAATTTATACGTGTGTTATGCAAAGTCGTAATACGTAACGCAAATAGACTTTCTAACAGAAGGTCGCGCGATTCGCAAAAAAAAAAAACTGTAGCGGTATTAGCGTTTGCAGGATTAAACTAGTATAAGTATTTACTGTTTACTATAGTAACATACTTTCTATGGTCGCAGTCTAGACGCTTATTTTTTAAGTTCCGGCTACGACTTTGAGTGTCAACAACAAACTGAGAGCATTTGAAAAGGAGTCGATACAGTCCACCAGAGACTTTTATGTGGTCTTGAAACATATAGGGCTAGTTTTGACGGCTTCCTATGTATGTTTTTGCGCAGAACACAATGCGAGGGGTCCGTAGAGCTGAAACCGTCCGCTAATTTTTTAAATTAACAATTTGTGAAAAAAGTTTTTTTCACATTTCCGCTTATATCCCCGTTCCTTGGCATATTCTATATAGCATATATATATGCACTTAAGAAGTTGTAGCCTATTGAATTTCCAAAATTTTTAAGTCAACCCGAAGTCTCCAAGTGCTATTGTTAACTTGCAAATGACTGCTGAAGTTGAAAAAGTGCTTTTTTTCACTATTTTATTGCTTCAAAATTGGGGCGACTACAGTGGCGGCTGGTGATAAAGGGCACAGGGGCACGTGCCCAGCCCAAATTTCAATAGAAAATATTTCTTTTGTGTTAATTTACTATAAATTACTGTTACAATAATATCAATTAATTGTATACGACAAACTATTCATATTCTAATTATTATTCCTTTTATACCATAAATATATTCCTTTTATACCAAAATGATCTTTATCACCCTATATATGACAGACTATCGATCGAGCACCGAGCCACCGTAGTCTGAATTCCTCGCATTTCGCGCGTGGGCGAGGGCACACAGTTTCCCAGTCCTCGTTTTTAATCTAGCTTTTTCGGTGACTGGTAAAGTTTGGAAACGATTGCAGCAGATAGACGTCGTTAAATCGTTCGAAAATCAGCTGAACGGGTTGTTGAGTGACCGCTTTTAGTTTTATTGTTTATTTTCTTCGCTGAGAAGTGTGTTTTTACTGTTTTTGATTGTGAAACGTTTCAAAATGAATTCGGTGGATTTTTTATTGACTAATAAAGATATTACATACGAGATCCGAACGGAAATTAAACTGTTAGGAAGGCCGATACCCGATTTGATTATTTACAAAACAGACGTAGGAAAATCGCGAAATTATTCACGAAATTTTAATAGTAGTGTCTACGACAAATTTAAGTGGTTATGTGGGTGTCCTAAAAGAAACAAACTGTTTTGTTTTATTTGTTTAGTGATGGGTGGCAACCGAAATGCATGGACTCAAGAAGGGGTGAGGGATTTAATACATTTAAATGAACGAGCTAAGAAACATGCTAGCTACAATGAAAAACATTTGCATAACATCTTAGATTTAATGTGTTGGGAAAGGTAGACATAAGGTAACAGCTTGATAGTGATTATCGTGAAAATATAAGGCGTCACAATGAAAATGTGGATAAAAACAGACAGATATTTTTTAGCGTTGCCGCTTCGAAATTCTCGGAATTCAAGACGCGTATTTAAAAAAAATAGGCGTCAAGATATATTATAGTCACTCGGAGAATTTCGAAGCGGTAACGCTAAAACAATATACGAGTATACGTCGTGTCAAAAAAGATAGTCGCGTGAAAACGTTATAAAACTGGCCCAAATTAATATGTTTCAAAATTTCAAAACGTCTCGCAAACTTGAAGAGATCAGTGATTTTTCTAGCTATACACGGTCAAAATCGTACAATAAACAAAGAAATGACGTCATTGTTAATTAAGGCTTGCAAAAAAAATTCGATCGTTAATTACTCGAAATGTTATTAACGGATCGAGTTGAATTTTTTTTGTAACTCATATGGACTACAAAATGCAGTCCCTTCAAGAAATTTCATGATCATAGTCGCTCTACTTTCGAAGTAAAAAAATAGTGAAAAAAAAGCACTTTTTCAACTTCAGCAGTCATTTGCAAGTTAACAATAGCACTTGGAGACTTCGGGTTGGACTTAAAATTTTGGAAATTCAATAGGCTACAACTTCTTAAATGCATATGTTATATAAATGAAATGTGAAAAAAAATACTTTTTTTTTCACAAATTGTTAATTTAAAAAAATTAGCGGACGGTTTCGGCTCTACGGACTCCACGCATTGTGTTCTACGCAAAAAAAATACATAGGTAAACCGTCAAAACTAGCCCTATATGTTTCAAGAACAGAGAGAACAAAGTCTCTGCCTACTGGACTGAAGTAGCGCTGACAGCAATTAGCTCCACGTAGATTACATCAAAATTGATATGGGATTGCGTGGAGGCGTTAAAACAACTAGGAAAAAACAGAATGATTTTAGCTTAAGTTTCGTGACTCAAGGGACAAACAGGAAATGAAAAGGCTGATAAACTAGTCAAAGAAAACGCTTCAGACGCTCTAACAGGACCAGAAGCTTTCTGTGGCGTGACAAAACCGCGCATAAAAACCGTAAATAAATGAAAAATCACTGGAATGGTAGACAAACTCTCCTGGACGAAACGGTTGATGACAACAAAAGAACGGTTGAACAAATTTTACTCGTTAATTCCTTAAAATTTCCACGTTGATTCTTTGCGCTCGCCAGGCGGCGCTACGCGTGACATTTATTATTAGCTAATTGACGAGCGGCCGCGAAACTAGTTTGTCCGACCCGAATTGGGATAGGTCGCGGATCGGGCGAGCGAGCGGGCCGCCGACGCCCGCTGGAATGATCATTTTTATTCATTAGATGCCGATCGGGCGGTATGAGGTCGCACCGATTTCGAAAATTTATAGGCGATTGCGCGGCGGCGTGCCCCGAGAGCGGAAGGAATCTCGGCGTTCGGCCGTTTTACGCCCACCCAGGGCGCCCGATGTTGACCTTAACCTCGACCCGTCACGTGTAAATAATCTTTAGGTCGATAGCAGTCGTAACTTTTACGTCTTCCTCATGTTAATGCGAGGAGCGTAGCGTAGTGTTTGCGAACCGGTTCGTTTGCGAATTATAAAAAATCCCCCCTTTTTTTATAGCACAGGGTGTTGGCCATATTATGACCAGGGTCCGGAAAATGTATTACAAGGAACCCAGATATGCTTGGATTATTTTTTTTCAAAAAATTTACATAAAAACTAAGTAATATGTTTAATTTTAGGCTCTTTTTTTTTTAGGCTTAAATTCATCAATATTTTCGCCGACAAACATATGAGAAATGCAAGACATAGAAAAGAACAGAAGAAGCAAAAGGAAACCCGAAAAAACAATAAAAATTATAGAACAGCAAATATCTAAAATCTTGTAATACTAGTTTTAATAGTCTATATTAGGGATGTTGCGGATGCCGATATTTTCACATCCGCGGATGTGAATGCGGATGCGGATGCGGATGCGGATGCGGATGCGGATGCGGATGCGGATGCGGATGCGGATGTTTAAGATTTATATAAATATAGTATATGGATGAAGAATTAAAACAATAATAAAGTAGTTATTAACATTTTTATTAATGAAAATTAGCACCTATTAAATATAATGCTCCAATTTTTTTAACTTCACTTACTTATTTTCATATTAGTAAGTGAAGTTAAAAATAGGAGAATTATACTTAATAAAGGGTGATATTGCCGCCTCTTCTGATTCAAGGCGGTTACGCAGAGGTTCGTAAATTAAACCCGCACTATTAAATAATTGGTCGGAACACGGAACGTAAAAGGAACACTGCCTGGTGGAGTGGATAAAAATCTTCGTGCTATCGGTGATAATATCTTAAATTTCTCTCGATGAACACTCCACCATTTAAGAGCAGCAAACGCGTCGGATCTTGTCACCAATTTTTTTCGCTCCCATTGGTCATTGTCACGTGTGAACGGCACGCGCCATTCGCCGGCCCCGCCCAATTTCTTTCTTGTCGCAACTGGTATTACATTCGCATCCGCATGAACATCCGCGTAGATTATTGCGGATGCGGATGCGGATGCGGATGCGGATGCGGATGCGGATGCAGATGTCCAAATTTATGCGGAAGCTCCGCATTTGTGGATGGGGATGCGAATATTCGCAACATCTATATTACTAAATAAAGCCTAAAAAATCAGCTTTTACAGAGGCAAAAATGATCGTCCAGAAACGATCATGGGCTCATTTTATTCACGAAGACTTGTACTTTCATGCTATAAAAAAACCAAATCGCTTTTATTTAATTTTTGCATAAAAAAATGCGTTGTAAAATCATTTTTTCGAACCGTTTGTTTTCGAATAACTTTTTTAATTTTGGTTTTACATTTTCATTTTTACACGAAATAGATCTCAGACTTTTACTTTCTTAAAAAAAATATATTTCAAATCATTTAGCATAAATTAAGTTGACATAATTGTTTGCGAAAGAACAGCGCTGGGTGCGGCACGCGCTAGCCAGTGCACGGCGACAGAGTGGAGGGACACTCCGCTTGGGCGCATCGAAAACTAAACACGATTTCAAAAAATTATCTTTTCCTCCGCTAAAAAAAAAATTATCTCGGCTCCCTGAGGTCGTAGGACCTTCATTTTTTTTAAAATACGTGTTTTGAATGCCAGTTTTCAAATATGCAACGGCCAAAAATGTAAAACCAAAATAAATAAAAAAGTTATTCGAAAAAAACCAGTTCGAAAAAAATGTTTTTTTTTAATAGCATGAAAGTACTCGTACAAGTTTTCGCGAATAAAATGAGCACATGATCGTTTCTGTACGAACATTTTTTGCCTCTGTAAAAGCTGATTTTTTGAAAACGTCTTTTTTTAAATCGTTTAATTTTAGGCTCTACGTTACGAAAAAAATCTAAAAAAATCATGCATATTGGTATGGCGATCCGGTGGTGTGGTAAGTAAAGCACTTTAGTCGGCTATATGTACAGTGATTTATTTACATATTTACAAGATATGCAAGACCGGAGAAGTCCGGTAAATCGCGGAGATAGACTCCGGTGTAGAGCCGGTGAACGGTAAAGATGAACTGTCGAGACTCTGTTCAATACTGAACTTAAAATCCCTAAATTTAGACACTACCTATTAAATAACAATAGACCCTACATTGGTTTTTTAGAAAAAAGTTCCGTCCTTTTAAAAGGACAATGGGCATACAGACCATTATAAAAAATGTTTTGAAAAAAATCAAATCATATTTTAAAATACATCATATTATAAAAAACTGTAAAAAAATATTTCCACATTGGGGTAGGTATTTCAGTTATTATCAAATCAAGTCAATCTTGCTATTTGCTCCCTGGTACGGTTCGATCCAAAGGGCATATCCAGTGCTGGTCGCACCCACCCAGATTTTGTAACCATATCTTATTGGCTTTCCCCTAATAAACTGTTTACATCCATGTTTTCCAAAATATGGAATCAATGCTCCCAATAAGGAGCATATTCTTGAAATGTCTTATTCAGCTTGTCAAATAATGGGCGAACTTTAGTTTTATCCGATGGTAGACCCATCGGATCATTGGTCATTGTCACAGCAATGAAGATTTTGCATAATGAACTCAAACCTATCTCTTGATAGAGCATCAGCTACTAAAATATTCTGCGTGTCTTTTCGTTGTTCCCAGAACATTCGTCTTCTTGGCACAGGAGTATGCCAATAAATGCGTACATTTCCTCATGTGTTATATTTCCCGTTCGATTTTTTTTGTCGCATTGTTGTTGGACCAAAAAACAAACACACCTATTACTTCTTCATTGAAAAATCGCAGAAATAATTCTGTTGCCGATGGGAGTTGACTTTCAACTTTGTCCATTGTTGGCCACTTGATATCTGGCAAGGATAAATCTGTTTCTGACCATTTGTAGATTTTCTGTACCGCTTGGAAAACACTCAAAGCAATGTCATCTTCTTCATGCCAATGGTCTGCCGATACAATTTTTCTGGAGCATTCAAATTAAGTCCAACCGCAGTGGTGTTACCTGTCAACATCTGTATCTTTGGTCATAACCTCTGCTGGTGCCAAGAGCTGAGAACAGGGCAAGTTGTTTATGTTAAATACTCATCATCTCCAGAATCTTCGTCTGTTAAATCTTCAACTTAATTTATGGGAGACAACAAAGCAATACTTATTTCCTGAGGTAATAAGTAGTCATCTTCTTCCAAACTTCGTAAAAGATCATTTAGCGTGAGACCCCTGAAATAAAAATGCCTCTAATGCCTATTGTCCTTTTAAAAGAACGGTAAAAAAACATTGGACCGAATCAACAAGTTTCTAACATCATAACCTCAATTTTTCAAATTAAATTAAAACTGTGAACTTTTTACCTAATAAACTACATATAACAATTCAATTTAGCAGGTATTACTTACCCCACTGGTCTCAAATCAATAGGCTGCGACATTTTTTAAAAACCACAATCTTTAAATGAAAATATTTTACCTAAACACAGTCAAATAAATGCACTGGCTCTTAAAACACTTGCTTTGGAATATTCTGAAATGAGACTGGTAAGGCCATATGTGATCCGGAGGCTTATAGAGGCTGTACACGCTTTTAAAAAGACGCCTGTAAAATGTCCTTTCAAAAGGACAAATGGTATATCTGGGTTAAGGGTCGGCACTATACAACTCTATGATAATTGAAGTATAAACCGTATTTTTTAAGCGCTATGTAAATTATGTACGCGTGTATTTCTTGCCCGTGCATACTAACGCCACTGACCGTGCCCGGTAACACACCTTGGACTCCCGCGGCATGTTCGAGGAAAGGGTATATGCAATTTATCCTTATAGCGTAGCGATCGTTCTACTTATGCAATTTTATGTGTCGTTGAGTGATGAGTGATTAACTAATAAACGTGTGTACATACTTATTTTGCACCCTGTATGTATTTCTTTTAGCGTTCATGTAAAGTATTTATATATTATCCGATTTTGTGTGGATTTCTACAATAATGGCACAATCATTTGAATAGACTGAAACAGATGATTGAAAATGACGAGGATTTTGCAATAGACGGATCACATACATATAGGGTGGGCCATCAGATGGTTTCTTTTTAAAATTACTATTAAAACTACATCGTTGAATATTTTTAAATGAGTTTTGCTTTATTCAAGAAAGTATGCCTTCCCGTTATTTATGAAAAACAATTTCCAGTTAAGTGGCCGCCGCGGCTGGCTTGGCAGTAGTTCATTCTTTTCACCATATTTTGCAGTACATTTTCGATTATTTGTGGCTCTATTGCACGAATAACTCGATTGATGTTTTCCTTCAGTGCGACGAAAAATAGTCCAACGGTGTTAAATCGTAGTTGCGCGATGGCCAAATTATGTCTCCAAAACGGCTGATAAAACGGTTACCGAATTTAGTGTGCAAAGGATCGATTGTTTCACGGCTTGTGTGAGAGGTTGCTCCATCCTGCTGGAACCAAAGCTCGTCCAAGTCCAAATCGTCCAATCGCGGCCACAAAAAATCAGTTAACATGTCTCTGTAACGCATTCCATTTACTGTAACGCTGTTACCATCTTCATCTTGAAAGAAGCACGGACCAATGATGCCACCACTCCAAAGCCCACACCAAACAGTCACTCTTGCAGGATGCATTGGCTTCTCTATGACTACGTGTGGATTTTCGGAACCCCAAATCCTACAGTTCTGTTTATTAACATGTCCTCCAAGTTGAAAATGAGCTCCGTCCGAAAAAATGAGTCTTCGATTGAAATCGGCTTCATTTTCAAACTCATTTAAAACCCATACGGAGAAGCGATAACGAAGTGGATGGTCATTTTCCTTTACCTCTCGAGTAAGTTGCAACTTGTAAGCAAATAATCTGCGGTCTTTATGCAATATTCTCCTCAGAGAAGTGCGACTGACAAGTTGTTGTGCTCTGTGACGAGTTAAGGTTCTTGGGTTTTCACGCACAGTTTGGGCAACAGCAGCAACTCTTTCAGCTGTGCGCACCGGAGGAGCACGTGGATGACTTCTGTTATCCATAAGCATGCCAGTTTCACGAACTTTCCTTAAGAATTTTTTTACACCAGGCGCTGACGGAGCTTCATTTCGACAAAAATTGTTCTCAATTTTCTCACTGTTTCTGCAACACAGCATTCACTTTGGAAATAATTTTTCAATATTTCCCAACGTCGTTCAAGCGTAAAACGATCCATTTATTACAGCAGAGGTTAGACACCACATATTATGTCAAATGTCAAGCGCGTCAGTGTCGGCAATGTAGAAATAACACTCGGTTTAAAAAGAAACCAATAAACGGTCCATCCTCTAGTGGTTTGTATATTTTTTAAATTGTTATTTTCATAATCAAAGTGTTATGTTGTCAGACTTCAGTTTGCGAAAGAGTTAGTAGCATCTTTGATGTGCTATTTTGAAAAATAACGAGACTATAATGGTCCTTTACGACCCTTAACAGCTGTTAGAAAGATAATATAGTTTATACATAAAATCCTACAGTCTATCCTACAGTATATATTGTTTTAGCGTGTAGCAGCAGCTCTAAACTTGAATGTTTCTATGGTTAATTATATTTCACAAAAAGCAAAAAACAATGAACTTTAAAATCATCTAGAAGGCGTAATCCTACCAATAGTTACAAGTACTGTAGCACTGAATGCAAGAGCCATTCGTAACTTTCATAATAATTGTTATTTATATACAAAAACTGCATTGCACTATTGCAACTGAATGGCGTTGTGAGAAAATCTTTGATCTTTTTATATATGTATTTTTTAAAAACTCCAACGTTTTCTACAAATGTTTCCTCTTATTAAAAAAATCTTACAACCATTGACTTTTTTAAATTGTTTCTCTTTTTAATTTCCATCCAAATGCTAGTCAAAATTATTTCTAAATACTGAATAATTTTGTTACAATCTGGCATCAGTGCGTTCTAAAACACGTGTTTGATTACGTGCATCGATTTTTAATCTGTATCAAGTATAGTATCAGACAAATCTTGTCTGTATTAGAATATCGACAATAAAAAATGTAACATACAATTACATCTGGCGATAATGTATTCAAGAGAAAAAAAGAGGCGCCTTCGTTTTCCAGTTTTACGCAAATACGGAAAAAATACTCTTGCAAAAAAAAACTTATTAATTCTAATATATCGAAATAGTCGACTATTAAAAGTTATGTTTATTTGTTTATAAATTTGGAAACGCGTAAAACAGGATTGGCAGAGGTACAGTTTGGGGATCGCTTCCAATTTTTACATAAATTTGCATTTTACTGTAATCTAGGCGTATTAAGGAAATTATACAAAACGGTTATTTAACGCCCAATGGATAATAAAAAAATAATACGTGAATGGTGCCGATGTTTCGGCCAGTTGGAACCTGTTTGGAACGAGACAGGCGTGTGCTTGTGTGACATTTTAACTTATTGGCAAAAAAAAACAGTCGAGGTGTGTATCCTTATTCATAGGCGAGCATTTGAAATTTTCGTATGTTCGTGATGTAAACAAAATGGTATAGTAAAAAAATCTTCAAAAGAAACTAAGTAGAAACATTTTTGAAATCAGCTTGCAAAAATTAGTTTTTTTTAATTACCAAGCAAATGCTTGTCAAAGTCTTTTTCTATTCATTTTTCTAAGATCTGTTAAAGTTATGGATTTTTTTGTGAATTTCTAATTTAAAGTTTTATTTGAAGTTTTTATGCATTGTAATCTATTTAGGTCTAGTAATAATCTAAAATATGATGTAGGTACCATGCTTCTTAACGAAAACTCGAGACTTTCAAATACCACCAGTCACCGCTGTTCTTATGTTTAATTTTGTCTCCAAGTGCTATTGTTAACTTGCAAATGACTGCTGAAGTTGAAAAAGTGTTTTTTTTTCACTATTTTTTTTACTTCGAAAGTAGGGCTACTATGATCATGAAATTTCTTGGAGGGACTGCTAGTTGTAATATGACTTTACAAAAAAAATCAGCTGTATCCGTTAATAACTTTTCGAGTAATTAACGATCGAATTTTTGCAAGCCTTAATTAACAATGACGCCATTTCTTTGTTTATTGTACGATATTGACCGGGTTGGGCTAGAAAAGTCATAAATCTCTTCAAGTTTGCGAGGCTTTTGAAATTTCGAAAACTATTAATTTTTGCCAGTTTTATAACGTTTTCTACGCGACGACCTTTTTGACGCTTTTTTTTTATAAAATCTTGAAAGTACGCGTCAAGACGCGTATTTTAAACAAAAAATGGACGTCAAGATATTATAGTCAAAATTCCGAGAATTTCGAAGCGGCAACGCTAAAACAATATATACGTCGCGTCAAAAAAGGTAGTCGCGTAGAAAACGTTATAAAACTGGCCCAAATTAATATTTTTCAAAATCTCAAAAAGTCTCGCGAACTTGAAGAGATTTATGATATTTCTAGCCCAACCCGGTCAATATCGTACAATAAACAAAGAAATTGCGTCATTGTTAATTAAGGCTTGCAAAAAAAATGCGATCGTTAATTACTCGAAAAGTTATTTATGGATCGAGTTAAATTTTTTTTGTAACTTCATACTAGCAGTCAGTATATATATATATAAAAGTATTTTTTTCAACTTCAGCAGTCATTTGCAAGTTAACAATTGCAACACCTTTCCTTAGCTCAATTGGCTAAGCTGAGAGGAAAGCTATTGACCGTAGCTCCGGCAGCACAGCGGTCAAGGGGTAGGTTCCCCTGGTTATGTAAAACTTTAATTGTGGCTTTGGGCGCCAGATATTTTTATATAGAAATACCAAAATGTAGTATAAAATAACCAAAGATTTGAAAACTTTCTTGATATACCCTTAGAAAGAATAAAAGTCCAAATTAAAACAATAACAACTATATTAAAATAAAAAAATTATACAATCTGTTAAATTGACCCACTAGGTTAAATAAAAATTTGAAGCACTGATTTTACAATATTACTTGGACCGGCAGGGTACAACGAAACGGTCTTACGTAAGCCCAGAGGAGAGTGGCTTCCGGAGGTAGAGAGGATGTTCCGGGAGTTGCTACCAGCAGTACTGCGGTGACTGTTCGACTTTCCTCCTCCTTGTACGCCACGGGTAGAGGTGTTCGTTCCCTGGTTGATGGCCGTTTGTCCAGAAGTTGTTACATACAAAAGTGAAACAAACAGAATCAGTGTTGTTCTACTGAGAGTTTGCAAACAGTGGGTATCTGTTAATTTGAAGTTATATAAACCAAAGCATAATTAATACTACTAAATTCCAGGACTCAGGTAAATTAATTAATCTAAATTTTGCAACAATATGACCCAAAAGAAAAGTTAACAAAAACAAAACCCCTAATTAAGCTGCGACTTCAAGTTTCAGCCACGCCACTGTTTGAGATAAGTAGAGCAATTAAAATTCAAGAAAATTCATAAAAAAATCAGACAGTTAACACTTGCTGCTTCACGGTACGGCAAACTAAAGAAAACTCTAAAGAAAAATTAGCACTTTCGTCAGCGACGAACAGCGACAGCTGTGGGCACCTGTAGATACCAAATTGAACGAGCGGCAATTGCTCGAGGTCCGTGAGGTTTCAACAAATTATTGCTACTAAATAGAAAATTAAAACTCACTTACCTCGAGCAAAATTTGCAGGTGCAGGTTGCCACGCTCGTTCGTCCCCTTTTACAGTGTCAAATCAAATTTGGTCAACGACCACGAAAACTCGTCCTTTGACTGCAGAAAAGGTTTGGTAGGGTCTCTATTTAATTTGCCACACAGCTATCTTCTCCCAAGCTGGGAATACCTAAAACATACACAAACCACAGGGTCTGCTTTCTAACAAAACGATAATTTCGATTCCTTACTGGAATCGATCGATAAATTCCAGGGTAGGTGAATCTAACCTATCCTGGACACACATGCTATTTTCCTTAATAAACCAAAAAATACTTTACGGAATGCAAAAATACGCATTCAGCAACGATAACTGAAATATTAGAAATATAAATTAAGCAGCAAACATTAAATGCAAAAGTGATTGCAAAGATATAAACAAATTTAATTAATGAATTGCTCCACTTACCACACGTGGACTAAACTGAAGTCTCGCTTATCACAACCGCTAAGTTAAGAAGATAGGTCAAGAAGAAGGGACGCTCCTTCTGTCGATCCGTATTTATTCGTTTACAATAACACAAAAAATTATCGAATATCTGTCAACCGGTCACCACTGATATCGTAGAACGGCATTAGTTATTAGTTGCGTTCGTTTAACATTCTGCGAGGTGCGTTCGTTTCACTTAGGGGTCAACTGGTTAAGGTGTGATTTCACCCAAGTATTGACATAAAAATAAGAATGTGACGGGATTTAAAATAAATACCGTTACACAGTAACACTTGGAGACTTCGGGTCGGGCTTAACATTTTGGAAATTCAATAGGTTACAACTACTTAAATGCATATGCTATATAAAATATGCCATGGAACAGAGATATAAGCGAAAATGTGAAAAATACGTTTTTTTCCACAAATTGTTAATTTAAAAAATTAGCGGATGGTTTGAGCTCTACGGACCCCACGCATAGTGTTCTACGCAAAAAAATACATAGGGAACCGTCAAAACTAGCCCTATGTGTTTAAAGAACACATAAAAGAGTCTGCCTACAGGATTGTAAGCTGTACGCCTATCACTCACTGCCGCGATTAAGACTTTCAGGGCCCCGTTTTACCGCGTGTTTTTTTTATCGCGGTGTCGCCGCCGCCGCCGCCGTTTTTGCGTATTTCTGCCGCTCGCGCCGCCGATTTCCGTGTTTCCCTGATTACCGACCGAGAAGGATGTAAATCACCCGTGGGGACTTATCAATATGTAAAATTAATTGAATTTGAATAATTCCAATTAACTATTATTAGCGGTAAACTAAGGCCGATTTGAATATTTATCGGCGTATTAACCGAGCGGGAGATCGTTTAAAATCGGCGGGAAAATTAATAAATTCTGTTATTTCATAATTTAATCGCAGTTCCTGATCGCAGCGCGGTCGCTTTCTCGAAATATCGAGCGTTTAAGCAAAAACCTCGAGTTGGCTGTGAAACAAAAAAACGCACGTCTTAATCATTGTTTTCCAATACGGCTGACATGTTCGACTGATATTTTTCCAATATGGCTGACCACAAATTTTTGATAGCTTGGTTTTTGCTTTTGAATTTGATGGCCTGGGTTCAAATCCCAGCATTTCCCCCTTTAATATGGGTTGATTGAAAGACGAAATGAGATAAGAATAGTCATTTTAATTGAAAAAAAAACATCTTAAAATAAACATTTTATTACAAATATACAAGTTGAAAATGGCCCCTACATTGTTCTAAACATTTCTAACGCATTTTTCGTGCAAGCCAAGTAAATATAAACATGAAAATAGGCCTTACTTTGCAAAAGGCGATGGCAAGTTGATAGATGGCAAGAGGACCGCTCTTATCGCCATTGGAATACTGTTGTATGTGCCATGTTAATAAAGTACATCGTCAACTCCTGTATATGTATATGTACATACTTAATACAATCGTAATTCAATTAAATAACGCTATTATATTCCGGAATATAAGCCGATATTTTGCAGCATGTTGCCACAAGCAAACATAAAGCTCGTGTAAGTGATAGTGTGAGTGCGCGAGACAATTTAACTTGGGTTTAGTCAAAATGATGGTAGCGTGTAATATTAAACGACGAAAGTTAAAGGACAGAATATACTAGCTATCGTAGTGGTCGGGGAACGGGATAAGGTAAAAGCAGTGGAAGGGCATTTGATAGCTTCAAGGGTGTTGTAAAGCACAAATGCGGAAACAAATAGGTAGTGAGTGTGTGACTAGCAGTCTAGTCACTACGGGGCGAGGAGAAATTTGAAGTAAATAAACGCCATGTATTGTATTGTAGGTAAGGCTAAAAAGGACGTACGAGGTGTGGCTATTAAATAACCGAACTGCTGTCATAACACATTTTATTCGTTACCAATTACTGTAGCAACTTTTTTCGCCCTTAAGTGTACTCCCCTTGACGATGTCTACATCGCTCCATACGACTTTTCCATTGTTGAAAGCAGTGCTGGAAGTCCGTTTCTGTCAGCTGGTTCAGAACCTCCGTCGCTTTTGCTTTACCGCTTCCACACTTTCGAATCTTGTCCCTTTCAGTGTCACCGTGTCTAACAAGCCTGGATCAGTGTCAATGTTGTTTAGAATGTCAGCGCAAATGTGCATTCTTGATTCCTTTTGCTCGGGGGTGAGGAGTTTTGGTATCATTTTTGCGCAAACTCCTGCGCAAATTCCTATTATTTAATTTACCAATTGTTTCCATGTTTTCGTCCGTTTCTGACGTTGAGGGCCGTCCGGGGCGCGGATCGTCTTCGGTCGTTTCACGTCCCTCTTCAAACCGTTTAAACCATTAAAAAACTTGTGTGCGGCAAAAAAACATTCATTCCCGCCAGTTTAACAAGGAACTTGAGATTAACCCGTTGCTCCATCTGAACACTTAACATTTTCTCGGCGCGTCATTGGTGCGTAGACTAATTCAAACGACTGCTACAGTCAAACTGAGCGACCCACTGGCTTGTCCAGCGATCTCAGGGTGGGGAAAGTATCACCAGTTCTGTTCAAACTTGTCGCGTCACGCTCGCAGCATCAGTTCGGTTATATAATTGTCACACCTCGTATACTAATTTAATCTATGTTATTGATAATTTATGGAAACTCGAGTGGCAGTACGGACACGTTATAGCGTCGGTTATCTTGTCTTGTTATCTTGTTATCAAAGGAAGCATAGTCTTGTGACTATGCTTCTTTTGCCGATTAGTTGGACTACAACAATCACTATCGCATGTATAAGGTAAGACCCATTTAACATTTCGTAACGTTACTGATAGTGATATCCTGGAGCCGTCCCTGTTAAAGTGCGCATCTATTATTATTAACCTCCTCTAGTAATCACAATCCTGACTTTTCGACCTTGAGGGGCCGCTGATTGAACTTGAATCGTTTGAAGACTCTACATTGTACTCCGCGCATTCTGTAAATATTTAAAGCTCTGCGGGGTTAAGATCGGGTCGCACAGACGGCCGAAAGCGATTCCTCTGCAACGCCCACCGTCCGCACTAACCGTCTCATAAATCCCACGAGCCACAAGCTCAAAAACGCGTCCGTCTGGGAGACGCAACGCAAAGCAGCGCAGCCAGCAGCAGGCTCCCAGAGGCCCTCGCGGCGGCGCTGTCGTTGCGGAAGCGTGGCCGGGCAGAGGCGCCCGCCGAGTAGCCGCTGGCGCCGCTCGAGGAGCGACGGCCGCGCCCCCTGCCGTCTGCAGACGTTCGGACATGTACGAAGGGAGCATGCCGTTCCGTCAAGGTGCATTCCCACCGAAAATCATTCGCACCGAACGTTTGCAAAAAATGGTTGCAATTGTGTGTGTCATTTTAATCGATGGGTTATCTCCGATTGTCTTCGAAAATACACTACCTATGAAAAATGTTTCGGACAAAAGTTGGAAGTCAGGACAGAGGGAGTCACCTTCCTGTACTACTGACCTTGACCTCAAGGTCATTTGAAGGTCGTGATGTTTTTTTTTTTAATAGAAAACTGCTGAGACTGTAAACGCCGATAAAGAAAAATTTTACATGACGAATTGAACATGAAGAAAGTCTGTGCGAAGTCTGTCCCTGACCAGAAGCTCGTCCGTCAACAGATCTGCTCAGATTTTCTTGAGAGGTTAGATGAAGAGTCTGAATTGATGGAAATCACCTGCGACGAAACGTAGATATTCCAATACGATGTTGAAACTAAGCGGCAATCCATGCCCTGGAAAACTTCTGCATCGCCAAGAATGAAAAAAGCAAAGAAGTCGAAATCAAAATTTAAAGCCATGCTAATCGTTTTTTTTTTCGACATCAATGGCATCGCCATGACTGAATGGGTTCCAGAGGGTCAAACTGTAAATCAAACTTACTATTTCAAAGTTTTGGCAACACTGCGAGAGTGAGTTCATAAGAAGCGGCCGGAGTTGTGGAAAAACAAATCGGATCTTGCACCAGGACAACGCACCTGCCGTACTCGCCTGATTTAGCGCCCTGTGACTTTTTCCTCTTTCCGAAGATCAAGTCTGCCTTAAAAGGAACCCAATTCGAGTCAATGGAATAGTTGAAGCGAAAATAGGCGGAGCTCCTAAATGCTCTTACAAAAGAAGACTTCCAGGATTGTTTCAACCAATGGAAAAAAACGAATGGAATTCAATTGTAGAATGATTTTTAAAATAAAACTCTTTTTCATAAACAGTCTCGTTATTTAATAGCCAGACCTCGTATTTTGGACACAATAAATATATGTGATAGATACATACTCGGAAAAAATGTAGTAAGTACTGTAAATTGTAGGGGCTACAATTTATAAATTATATCAATGGGGTTATAAAAAATGTGATGGGGAAAAATTGAAAATACACACAAAAAATATCTCGGCGTTTTATCTGAAAATCGGCAATAACTAAATCACGACTTTCGCCTCGCACTGTATAGGAGCATTACCACTATTATGAAGACCCAGAATCGCGAAAACACTCAGCGCAGTGAACGTTAATGTGTTGCGTAACTCAAAAAATTCGTTTTCTCAGTGTACACGCGGTCCACGCCCGAGCATAATCAAGAAACGAATCCTGCCTAATTACCGCGCGGCTTAACGAATTTTCCTGTTTTTTTTTTCTTCGGGTTACGGTCACCGCCCACAACCGCCAGCCGCCGCCGCCGGACGTGGGCGCGGCCCGCCCTCTGTCTGTCGGTCACACGCCGCTCCCCGAACGCTTATAATGCGACGCGATTCCGCGGTCAGCCCAGGTAATGACCAGAAGTTTATGGGATGCCAGTGGCGTGTCATGAACTCGGCGAGGCAGAGAATACGAGCACAAAAATTGCACTAGTCGTCTCTATTTTTACACCCTGTGGAAATAGAGGAAAAACTTTCCATTAATAAAACTTATTTTCAAATGAGCGCAATTAGTCTCCTTAAGGGGTTACCTGCAGTCATAAAATTTGAAAAAAATCGATTTTTGAAAAATGTCACCGTGCGAAAGTATGGTCTTTTTACTACTCAATTCCAAAGTTTGAAGCCGGTATGAGAATAGGAACCTATTTTTCTCGAGCGCCAAAGCCAACGCTGCACCTCGGCGCGCGGCGCTCGCTGCCAGCCCACCGGTACCGTGTCACAAGTCGATCGCAACAATCACAAAATTACACTAATTACACTTAGAATTGCTTCCGCATCCACCGTATTCTCCAGATTTAGCCCCCAGTCGACTATTACTTGTTCGCAAATCTCAAGAAAATGCTTGTTGGAAAGAGATATGGCTCCAGTGAGGAGATGATCGCCGAAAATGAAGCGTATTTCGAAGGGTTGGACAAATAGTTCTATATGAAAGGTATAGAAATTACAGAAGCGTTTAAATGAATGGATCACTTTTGAAGGAGACTATGTTGATGCATAAAATCGAATTTTGCCTAAAAGCAGTTTTATTAATCATCTTACGAACTTACTGAGTGAAGTATTAAAAATAAAAAATCAAATTTTACCCATTCCTGTTTCTACAGTAAAGGAGGTGGGTAAAGATCAGCCTTTTTTTCCAGTTTTTATTCAAGTCATATTATCATATGTATGTGAAGTTCAGGTTTTGATCTTTACATTTATTCTAAAATAGTAAGAAAAAAAAAATAACAGGTCTTATAAAGAGGTCATCGAACGTGACAGATTTGTCGAATTTTTGCAATTTTAAGCGTTTTTTTCTAACTTTTATTTAAAAAAAATCTGTTAAGCACTTCATGCACCACTATATTTTTTAGTTTCTCAAATACTACAATGAATATGCTTCTTAACTAGCATTCATTTGTTTTGGTACATCGAGTGCATCTATGTTGTAGGAAAAAAATAGCTTGTCCGCGAGTCAGTCACTCATGCGTCATGTGCGTGTTCGAACGTGTCTTGACCTCGCCCGAGTTATATAGTAAAACAAATATTTCTTTTGTTTCCTTGCCATCATTTTACATAGTACTGTAGGCGTTTTCTGTATTTTATCAAAAAATAATGCCTAAAATTCAGTATGATTCTTGTAAAAAAGTGGTTAAAATCTAAAAGTGATTATCGTGTTATTTATAATAAAAAAAATATCTGTTCTGAGACGACATAAAAATTTCGATTTACAAAACAATGCCAAAGTGTGTTCTACATATCAAAGATACGCAAGTCGTAAGTTAGAGACTAAAAATTCTTGTACATCTTCGAATGTTGTCGATAATGTAAAACCGTCTGCGAGTACACCTACGAACTCTGCTGCAGAAAAACGTAAAGTAGTGTTGTCATTACCTCGATGTCATAATTCAAATACGCGTTGCGTAATATGTAATCGTGAAAAAAATCTTGTGACAGTTCTTCTTGTGATATTAGAGGATGGCTCAAATCTAATGATGTTATTATCATTGATAGAGGTTTCCGAGACTGTTAGGAGCTTTTAGAAGAAATGGGCCAAGTACCTAAAATGACAGCATTCCTGAATAAACAAGCACAGTTCTCTACAGCAGAAGCAAACGAGACACGTTTGGTGACAAAGATTCGTTGGATAGTTGAAGAGGTAAACGGCCAGCTCAAGAATTAGAGAGCTTTGAATAATGTTATACCGAATGTTCAAATACCATATATTGGAGATTATGTAAAAATCGTGTGTGCAATTCTTAATGCTTTCCGTCCGGCGAGAATTAAAAATGCTGAAACGACAATATAATTGCCCAATGAATGCTAGATTCACTGAAGATGATCAATTACTTACAACAAATAGTTGAAGAAAATGGCTGGGCAAGAAAAAGAGCGATATGGACTCTGATCTTCTAGATTTTCCACGATTCACATGGGATGAACTACGATCTTTAACTCTTGTAATATATCAGCTTAAGCAAAGCAGATCATACACTCATGAATACCTAAACCAAAGGGGGATATATTCTCTTTACGTACATCGAGAAGATTCCTCAGTTATTCGACTTCAGTTGAGATCACGACATACAAGTTCTAAAGTATATGACCTATGGATAAAAACAGGTATAGGTCGGTTGAGTAGTATTGTCAGTGCAAAGTTGGTGCCAGAGTTGTTGGCTGCTGTGCCCATGTTGCATCTGTACTTTGGTACTTTGATACTTGGTACTGGCGCCATAATCAAACTCAGACAAAAAACACCAAGTCTTGGATATGCAGATACACTTCAAGACGCTGCTACTGGATGGTCCAGTGACGATTCAGCAGTGAAATCGAAGGAGAAATATAATTTAAGGCATTTGTTACAAATACTTTAGTATAGTTAATTTCTTCCTGTTGTCTCTATTTAATAAAATATTTTTTTTGAAAAAACCTAGCATTTTCAGTTCGACTGAGTATCAGTTTTGAAAATATATATGTATAATATGAATTTGCCGATGGGCGAAAAATGGCCGATCTTTACCCACCTCCTTAAAGCTTGTGTTTTGACGTAATTACCATTTTTTTTTTTTGATAATAAAAAAATCAGAACTTGGCAGCTTTATAAGTAATAATTCAAGACGTACGGGATCGATCCCACAGCATACTTTGGTGACTCTTTGTATCTTAACGATATTTTTCGGAGTTCTCCGCCTTGCCTGGCGAGCCGCCCCTGGCGGTTTTTAAATTTTCGCCGCCGAAGCGACGAAACAGTGTCGAGAGCGGTGCCCGCCACGGCGACGGCCCGTGTCAGCGCTCTTTATGGCGTTACATAAATTACGCGCGAAAAAAGAATCCGCTTAGGAGACTGTATCGCGAGCAGAGTGCAATAAAATGACAGGTTATGTGCGTCTCCGCGCCGGCAGGAGTTAATGGCATTCCGGGCGAATGTTATGCGAAATTCGTGTTGCGACTTCGTCTCTGTCGTCCGCCATTTCGGAGCGGAGAGGCGAGGGATTTATGAGGGACCTCTTGCTCTTTCTGACCGATTTTCGGATTTCGGTGAATCAAATTGGAAAAAAATTCTTTAAAACTCTATTAACCTTCTGGTATTAAGGCGAATTAGTTTCTCACAAATACTGACGTCGGTCCGAGAGACCAAAAATAAAAAATAGTTCTTTTTTTCTTCCTATTCTAAGATAATAGACAAATTAGAAAAATATGTTTCCCTGATAATAAAATAATTGAGGTGGCGGTTTTTTTGGGGCATTTTTAAAAAAAGAAACTATTTCAATAGTACCTTTTATTTCATAACATAAAAAATTAAAAAAAAGTACTCAAAAACTGTATATAATTCTGTTAACATACATTATAAATGCTACAGGTAACCAAGAGATATGTAAGTGAGACATGTTAAAACAACAATATTTCATATAGGAAAGTGGAAGTTAACATAAAAGTTGGGGTGCTATTTCTTGACTACATTCTGC
The DNA here is from genome assembly GCA_029963805.1 of Aromia moschata. Taxonomy (NCBI): domain Eukaryota; kingdom Metazoa; phylum Arthropoda; class Insecta; order Coleoptera; family Cerambycidae; genus Aromia; species Aromia moschata. Next base: position 22,417 of record JAPWTK010001354.1, read on the forward strand.
GCATATTTCATTTAGATGTTCTAAACATAGGAATTTGTTGCACATTTTGCAACTGTATTTAGTTTTTCTAGTTTAGTCTAGTTCTAGTCTAGTTTTTCTATTTTTTTCATCTGGTAAACTGTTCTTGCTCGTAACTTAAAAAGGCCATACTGGAGGGAATACACAATCCAAGCTAAGAAAAATAATATTACTTAAATCTGGAAACAGCTTACAACAAATTTAACACAAAAAATAAAACACTTGCCTGCAGTTTGTGTCACACTCTCACTAACGTCGGTCTCAACTACCGATATGTCTTGTATGGCGAGAAATATCCATACACTTTGGCATCCAGTATCACACTGGCTAGATGTTTACGATGCCAGAAGGTACTGGAAAATATCGTAGAACGGTATTAACGTAGACTGTACGTTAGTAACGGAACGTTAATAACAATTACAATTAAACAATATATTCGCCATGGATATCTATAACCTTCGCCCATCTGTTAGGTAAATCACTGATGCCCTTTTCCCAGAATTAAGGGAGCTGCAATGAGAAAAAGTTGTCGACCGTTGTCTTGAGGTGTCCATAAGTGTCCTACTTTTTCCCGCTCAAATGTTGTTTCAACGGGCGGAACAAATGGTAGTCCGCCGGCGCAAAGATGGTAGTCAGATGGTTTCTTGTGGTAGTCTATTGGGTTCTTTTTAAACTGAGTGTTATTTCTACATTGCCGACACTGAGGCGCTTGACATTTGACATATACATATGTGGTGTCTAACATCCGCTGTAAGAAATGGATCGTTTTATCGTGTGCTTTAAACGAGTTTGAAAATGACGCCGAAGCTCATTTCCATCTTGGAGGACATGTAAATAAACAGAACTGTAGGATTTTGGGTTCCGAAAATCCACACGTCATAGAGAAGCCAATGCATCCTGCAAGAGTGACTGTTTGGTGTGGGTTTTGGAGTGGTGGCATCATTGATCCGTACTTCTTTCAAAATGAAGATGGTAACAGCGCTACAGTAAATGGAATGCGTTTCAGAGACATGTTAACTAATTTTTTGTGGCCGCGATTGGACTACTGGACGAGCTTTGGTTGTAGCAGGATGGAGCAACGTGTCACACAAGCCGTGAAACAATCGATCTTTTACACACTAAATTCGGTAACTGTGTTATCAGCCGCAGCCATCGCGCAGCTGCGATTTACCACCGTTGGACCATTTTTTATGGGGACATGTTAAGGACCGTTGTTACTCCAACGATCCACAAACAACTGACGCACTGAAGGAAAACATCAATCGAGTGATTCGTGCAATAGATCCACATATAATCGAAAATGTACTGCAAAATTGGGTGAAAAGAATGAACTACTGCCAAGGCAGCCGTGGCGGCCATTTAACTGAAATTGTTTTTCATAAATAATGGGAAGGCATACTTTCTTGAATAAAGCAACAATCATTTAAAAATATTCAACGATGTTTAATAGCAATTTTAAAAAGAAACCATCTGATGGCTCACCCTATATATCATCTGATGGATCACCCTATATACGTATCACCCTGTATGCTATTCTTATCTTGAAGTGATAAAAATACCTGTAAATAAATATGAAATATTCACGCAATTACTTGTACATGACGAGTAATCTTATTAACTTGGGGATATTACTATATATTATTTGAAGTACGAATGATTGAGCAAAATTGAATTTACATGGTGTCTCACAAATAGTCGTGCGTACAATATGTATGGGGAAATTCCTTCTCTTAGTAGACTTACATCTACCTGGTCTGTGGCATTTTCTTGTAGGCACTATATCCATAGGTTTTGATCAGGGTTTTGATAGTATATATCAACTAAAATTTATATTATCTATGTAAGTATATACATATAAAATAATTTTATTTATTTCCTGTTATGTCATATGTCATGATTAGAGTTCGTGCGAGCGCGTTGTGTAACAGGACCGTAGTCAGTTTACGAATGAAAATGGTAATATGTTCACAGAAACTGTGTTGCATCATAGTACATTATTAAATATTATTACTTATTACCAAGAGCGAATGTTATAGGGCCGACACTGTGCATTTCCTGCCCTTGACTCGTTGGCCTTCACAGCTCACAGCTGACTTGCATTACGAAAACTGCGCTAGCAATTTTAGTTATTTATGGCACGCTGTAACAGACAGTCACCGGTATTTCATCGCGTTGATACGTATTCGATTCGCCGTGTGTTCAAATAACTGTATAAATATTAATAATTATTAGTTGAGGGGAGAAGTGAATAAAGTGAAAATAAATATACGGGAAGTATTTCAAACGTAGTTTGACAGTTATCCTGGGGGTTTTAGGGAGATACGTATTCAAGGAAATTACCTTTTTTGTACTGTGTGTGAACGCATTATACATTCTTCAGATAAAACTGAAGTAACAAGACATCTGAAAAGCCATGCGTCGTCTAGCGCCGACTACTCCGTATTTTTCTATGAACTTACAGAAGCCTTTGTTGCAAGCAATATTCCATTAAACAAACTAGAGAACCCCAAGTTACGTACGTTTTTAGAAAAATAGATGGACCGAAAAATTCCTCATGAAAGTACGTTAAGACTTGCATATCATAGGACATCAATACGCGAAGACATTGCGGACAATTTCGTGTATTTTATAATAGACGAAGCTACCGATGCTTGCAGGCGTTCAGTAGCTAATTTTTTAATTGGTGCGTTAAAAAGTAACACTGCTAGTGACAGCCACCTACTAGCTTCTAAGGTTCTGGATAAAACCAATCACGAAACGGGGAACCTTGTCTCAACATTGTCGTTTGTCGGTTAAGTGTTGCCATTGTTACGTGTTAATACATCTTAATTTATATAGGTATTTTATCCTTGACTTAACCGTACTATTTGGTAAAAATAGTACTATGTTGGTACATAATTTATGTAAACATATTAATATTTTCATTCGTTAACTGACTACGGTCCTGTTACACACCGTGCTCGCACGAACTCTAGTCATGATACAAAAGAGTTTTATTACATTTAACTAGCTATACATATCTTCATTTAATTGTGGATAATTTCTGTCTATAATTTTACAATTGTAGTTTTTGAAATTCACGTTATTTTATTAAATAGTTTTTCTTTTAATTTCAATATAAATTTTGAGAACTAAAAATCAATATTGGTTACTGGAGTTCATTTCAGAAATATTTACTATAATTTAGGTTTATATGAGTTTGTAAAAGGATAAATATAAGATAAAAATCGAAACAAAGTGCGCTAAATGATTTTGTAATAATATTTTTTTTACAATAATTAATATTGTATCACACTGTATGTGGCTGACGTGGTCATCTTCTCCTTAAAAGTCATTAATACCTGGAAATAAAAAAATAGTACCGACGTAAATACATTAAAAACTACGTGCATCTTTGAACGTATAAACGTAAGTAGGTACATAAGGACGCAAGCAGTTAAGAATATGTAATCTGGTCGGCGAATAATGCGGTATAAATTGTATTTGTACTGGGTGTGTACAAAACGATGTCACATTTCCTGTATTCGATTACAGGTTTGTGAATGACTGTATGCATTACTAATTATGGTATGTATGTATGTATGTATGTATGTAGATATTTATGGAAGATATTGAAAATTATAATTTTAAAATGATTGATATGCTATTTTTTGTCTTTGTGAAAGGAAAAATTAGTTTGCGGCATATAAAGAAAATATTTTATGAGAGCAAAGTACACTAGAAATTAAGGGATATAAAAAAATCCTAAATTTTTAGGTGGTTTTTAAAGAACTGTAACTTAGGGAAAAATGGTCGTAGAGAAAAGAGAGAGAGAGAGAAAAAAGGAAATCGAAGCTCCAAGTTTCTAGTTTTTTGGATCTTGAGTTTACATTTTTAGCGTCAGCAGTTTTTTGAGTAATCATAAAAAACCATCGAAAAAAAATTTCGAAATATTTCATATATTTTAAAAGGTCTACGGGCAGTAATTTTATTTCGATAGTTTCATCATAAAGCTCGTTTAGATAATTTAATTCTCTTCGATTTGATCTATTAGTTATTACCGGTCAAAGTAAAAAAGTAAAGTAGGATTTTGAAAAAAAAAAATAGGGATATTTACATAACTATATATTTACATAACTATATAACTTTGCAAATAATGGATAGAGTAAGGATATTGACTGCAACTTTTTAACCTTTACGTACCACAAATCAACCCTGATAATTTCAAATCCCTGCGATTTTTTATAGTCCTCGAAATAGTTGAAATTGTCGTTTATGCTAAAAATCAATGTATGGATCGAATTTTCGCTTTTTGTTCATTTTTTTAAGTTAAAATGTTTTTGTTAGTAATAATCCATATTTTCGTTATCAAAACAGCTTTTCTTTCCCAAGTAACAGTTCTTCGAAAATCGCTTAGAAATTTGTTTTTTTTTGTACCCCTTAATTTCTGTGCTTAGTGTATGCTTTATATTTCGTGAATAAAATATTCTACAAACTTAATTAAACCATAAAAACTAATCCACAAAATGAAATGGAATTGGAAAAAATGTAAACCTAGGTTTAAAAAAATAATGGGGGACTTTTTAGATTAAAGAGATATGTAAATGCTCGTTACTCGTTTTAACTCATTTCTATTGACAAATAACTGTATCGCATTCGTAGAAACGTAAGTATTTTCAATCCTTATCACAGTGCAAACACACGGTGACCTTGTCAAGGTTGAGTAACATTTTTTTTTATTAATGAGAGTCTTCCAGGTATTACATCAATAAATGATAAAAATACATAGACGATCAGGAAATGCTTAATATTTTTATTGTTCTCTTTCAGAAAAAAATACTATAATTAAACCCCGACCTTGCCGCATCATGGATTCATGAGAAAAATCGTATATTTTAGTCCGACACCACGTCAGCGGCGTATCTAAAATTTTGGCGGGGTTAGGTCTGAAAATAAAATCGGCATATACGAGGTGGGTAAAGTAATGAGACTGATTAAAAAAAAAATGTTATTCGAATATAATTACAATTCAGTACTGTCTCCTTCAAAATAACTTCCTTGGGAAACCACACAGCGCTGGAGACGGTTGTTCCATTCCTCATAGCAGTGCTGGAACTCATATACGTAATAGCCTTCAGCTGGTCGGTTACAGCCGTTTGAATGTTTTCTATGGTCCCAAAATGACATTATTTGAGGTGATTTTTTAATCTCGGGAAGAGAAAAAAGTCACAAGGACTTAAGTCATGCGAACAAGGAGACTGAGGAGCCACAGGAATGTTATTTCTGGCTAAAAACTCGTTTACTGAAATGGCTGTGTGACAAGGCGCATTGTCGTGATGCAATATCCAGTTGTTCTTGATGTTTCGTCTCACACGCATGAGCATTTTTCGAAGTTTTTCAAGAACCTCTCTGTAAAAGTGTTGTTGTTAAAAGCAAATCAGCATGCATTGATCTTCAACTTGCTCATTTTTGCTTTTTGGGTCTTGGAGAGCTTGAAGTGTGCCATTCCATGCTTTGATGCTTGGTTTCCGGGTTGTACTCAAACACTCAAGTCAGTCTCATCACCAGAAATGACACATTCCATAAAATGGGGACCATTTTCAATCGATTCTAAAAAGTCAAGACACCTTTCTCTCCTGATGTCATTTTGTTCCTGCGAAAGGTTTTTTTGAACAATTTTTGCGCAGATTTTCTCATCCCCAATTCGTTACTCAAAATTTGATGAACATTGGTGTGATTAAAATTTAACTCTTCCCCGATCAGTCTTGTTGTCAACCGACGATCTGAACGCACACGATTCCATATTCTATCGAGATTTTCATAGGTTCTTCTTGAAGATGAAGGCCTTCCGCTATATAAAATTGCCAGTCTCATTATTTAATTTATACACCTCGTATTACAATATAATATATGTATGTATTTCTTAAAACCCCAAACCCTCGCTAGAACACCCTCGGTAATTATTTTTTTGTAATTACTCTGTAATACATTAATGAAAAAAAACCGCAGTCATCTTGTTGTTTGCAAAATGTTGATCAATGAAATCATTTGTAAATCTGTGCTATCAAATAATATAATCACTGTGGGTGTTATCAAGTATTCAGACTGGTTCGATTCTGACTACTTGATAAATTATTTCATCATCAAATTCTCAAATGAATTAAGATCACATGTGATCCTGAATGTGGATGGTGCATGGAGGATGAGGAGACTGCATCTCACATCCTCACAGACTGCCCTGCAATTGCAAGGGTCAGAGAACGGCACTTTGGGAGCTGTGTTCTGAACCCAGAGGATGTTAAGAGGATTCACCCCAGGAAAATATGCGCCTTTGCTAGAGAGGTCGGCATACCTGGGTGAACACTCATGGAATGTGGGTGCACAATGGGCCCGTCAGGCGGCCTAAGTGCATGGGTCTTCCCGCCCACTTTTCGTATTCATTCATTCAAGATCACATGTGAGTATTTTTTTCTTTGGTTAGAAATACCACGCCTGCTGTTTGCTGTCTAAGAATTTATCTCTTATTCAAATGGTCTGTATTTAAATTTTAAGACCCACCGAAATAATTATGTAATATCATGTAGAATAAAACTCATTTCTCGAATTTCTCCAGGAAAATATAATTCTTGAAATGCATACATTATTTTTAATATATTTACACCGTTTCATGTTTAATATACTCTGTATTTAATATTGCAAAACATGTTTCTGCTTCGTCATGTCTTCTGTCCAATAAGTCAATTTCTGGTGGACATAGTATGTCTATTTTTGTAATCGACGTCAACAATAAAATTAAGATAATCTAGACATAACACATAAGAGAAATTTATTGTCTGTGAGAATATTTGTATGATTTTGAGAGGGTAAGTATCCCCATCCCCTCGCGTAGGTGCGCTCCTGGCAGTGGTCCGCGGACAGGCAGCGGGTCTAATGGTTCTACGTTCGAAATAGTGTCCACTTATTGTGTTAATTCTGGTCGTATAAAAATCTCATCTGGGCGATCATTAGTTAGCCTATTTATTAAATTCTCGGTATGTCGGCGAATAAATCAAGATTATGTACGTATCGAATGAATTCGGTGAGGCAAAACAGCCACTTCTGGAATCCCAACTTGGCGCCTCGAAAACTATTAAAACGCGGCCTAATTGGAAAATACAGGGCGACTCGGAATAGAGGAATAAGAGAACTCAATACAATTCGGATAGATCTAGAGAGTATCGCTGACTTCATAAGAAACTTTGTGGAGTATTGAGAAAAAACTGGTTTTTAAATAAAAATTGTATGCTTTTTACCTCAACCGCCTAAAATAATGTATACTGTGTCCTCGGATCGACGCACCAACAGGTGAAATTGTATAAACACACTACTCCAAAAAATTAAGGGAACAAAAAAATCCCAGATTTGTTGCTGATTTTTGAAAGATCTCAGTGAAAAATGGTCGGATCTGGATTTTAAAAAAAATAATTTTGAAGCTTCAAGTTTCTAGTTTTGAGATATTTTTTTGTGAGCTGCGGTTCTCAGGCAATCCTAAGAAATAGCGCAAGAAAAAATTTTTAATTTTTTTTGGACCATGGACTTTTTTTTTATTAAAACAATGCATGACCTGGATAGCTTGTTTAGTCACTTTCAATTTACTTTTTTTTTATATCCTCTTTTTACGTCAATTTGTTATAGTTATCTTATAGCAGTTTTACTTTAAGAATAATCTATTTTTTCGCCACACTAGTGTCAGTAGTACCAATACTTTTGTTTTCAATAGATATACGACAATACCACTATTGTGCTAATTAGATTCCAAATTCTTTTCGAAGTTCAAAATGCCCCTGACTTTATGAAAACCTTGTACTTGTACTAATTTTCTAAAACCTGTGAAACCGAGAAAAAAAGCAGTTCCAGGAAAAAACTGCCTTTTATTGACGCAAGCAGTTGTTGAATTTTTAATACTAATCCTTCCTTTGTTTGACTAGCATTTTTCTATCTTTCCACTGTGAAATCCAACTCAATATTCTGACGACATCATTCCGCATCATCGCGCGTCTTGTACGACCGTGGAAGCTCTAAAAGTCAAAGCATAAAAATTATTTATATAGCACGCTTTATGGGCGTTTTTGTCGCCTTGCCATCTCCCTACGAAAGAGAAAAAAAAAAACAATAAAATTAAGCCCGTGGAACGTCCTTATTTCCCCTGAGTCCTAATCCTCGTATTTCTCCGTTATAACTGTAGCGAATGAGATCGACTTATTGTTAGTCGTGCCCCACACCGAAAACCTTCATGTCAGGTATAAGTTGGCTTTGGGATATTGCTCTGCGAGACAGTGGCGTAGCAAAAAAAAACAGTAGTAATAATAACAAAACATAATATTAAGAGTAACGTTTCACGACACATTATAATAGCTATTCCGTATGCAGCAATAATGAAAGGTTTTCCAATAAGGGCGGGTCAATGTAGAAATGGAGTAAAACAAGCTGTGTGTGAGGTATTAGCGAAATTCCTTTTTTATTTGCAACACCCATGTACATATGCCATTATGTATGGAATATGACATCGTTTAAATGTCCGCCGCGGCTTCTCACGGTGGCATGGATGCGACAGGTTCAATTTTCAATGACTTTGCCGCATAGATCCGGCCTAATTTATACGATGGCCTGGGTTATGTTCACTTTGAGGGCATCAGTCGATTGCGGGATTGCGGCTTATTGGTATACAGCTGCGACTTCAGAAACCCCCACAAGAAAAAGTCTAGCGGGGTTAAATCGCACGATCTTGGTGGCCAATTCACGTCACCTCCGCGAGAAATACCATACCCTCAAATCGTTCATGTAAAATGTCCATCGTGGCGTTCGCTGTGTGGCACGTAGCTCCGTCTTGCTGAAACCACATGTCGTCCACGTTCATATCGTTCAATTTGGGCCAAAAGAAATTGATTATCATTGATATGTACCGGTCGCCGTTGACAGTGATGGCCTCACCAACGTCGTTTTCACCAACGTCTCGGGTTCTCCTGCACATTTACACGGACAGCGGCGATGTTCTCGGCCGATCTGGCGTTCCTTTGACGTACTGATGTTAGCAGATTGTTTACCGGACCGGTCGTCTCGAATTTGGCCACCAAATGTTGGTGAGTCGACTTTGAGGGCATTGCGTCTGCCGTAAAATAGGCAAACGAACACTCATTTTGATAATACAGTTTTATCACTGGGCGTGCTGCTCAATCGTGCTGCTCAAACTTGTTTTACATTCATCATCACAGGAATCATCATTATAGAATCATCATCATAATAGGTTTATACTATTATATAACAAAGTGTTTTATGTATGTCCTTTCCCATTTCATGTAGGTGCGCCACTGCTTGCAGAAATTGGACCCAAACCGAGGAAGAACGAATATACGAGTGGCGTTCTTTTGCTCGCTGCTTTTTTCACGTGTTATGATAATGCCACGGGTGAAAAAAGCAGGCGAGGGTGCATTTTATGAAAATAATCTGTGACACGACTGACGGCCACATTTTATAAATTGGCGAGAAACTGGGAGGAGAATGAAAGGATCAAGTTTATCTCAGCGAGATGAAAATTCAGCCGATACTGAGTGTGAAAATGGACCTACAAACGAAGACAATTTTTTTAGGGAATCATAACATACACTAGGAGCAGAAATGAACCTTTTAACGGCGGGATTTGTCGATATATCGGGTCGGGATAATCATGTTGGGGGACTTTACATGAGAAATTCATTAAATATATCTATGAATTTCGCGTCTAATAAGTGCTTGATATTAACCCACTCAAATAAGGGTAACAAGGAGTTATTCATTGTCATCCCATGCTGTTGAAAAAATTCTCCGTAAAAGTGAATGCGCATTGAGTGCAAAAAAGTGGTTCATTGTTAAGTAGTTAAAAGTGTTCAACCCTGAACTTGTTTTTACGCAGAAGGTTCTAATTTTCCTGTACCTATTTTTAATTTTAAAAATCTGGACAATTGTGTGACATTTAAAATTAATAATAGCTACTTCAACTATTAAAGACAAGAATGTGTACTAACTGTTAAACTCTGGTGAGCTATTTTTACAATAGAAAGATATTAAAATTTAATCCTCCCTAATCACTAAAAACATATTTTTCACAGAGTATTTACTTAGGTTATTAATAGGAAGCTGCGAAAAAATATTATCACTGAATATTATAACTGGGAGACGTTTAGTATAATCGAACAGTGGCGTTTAATTACCATAATCTCAGTTTAATCGACATTAACCCTAACAGTACGATGCAGAGTTCGCTAAAGTCGTATATATGTAAGTATAATACCAAAGCTGCAAATAAAAGGGCGGCGTGGTAGATGTGTAGATATATATTGGTGTTTGTCTAGGTTTAACAATTTCTAGCCGCCAGTCAAGCTCTGCTGACGTCACGCGCTGAGACACGGCATCTTTGGAGCGGCGTATCTCCGTTAATAAATGCAATAGGAACAGTGGGATTTTCACTGTTATTCTTAGATTTTTTTCTGTACATTTTCAATTCATGTTGTTTTTGCTTCACACCCCTTTAAGAGAAGTGTTGAGTTGAAAGTGATTTTTTTTAAATCGTAAAAGAACCTTTCCTAGGTTTTCGTAATTAAACCTTTTCGTAGGTTTATTCCAGTTTTTGAAACTGCCCTTACTTTCTCTGTGCGGTCATTGGTTGCTGAGTTGTCGATGATCAAAGACAAAAGGATCAATTTTCATTAAAAGTCAGATATCTCAGCGACACTATTATATTTTTCTCGACGCGCGTTTCGCCAACTAAGTTGGCATCTTCAGGAGAAGATTAAAACTAAATTCTAACCTACACACTTGCACTATTTATACTAAATTTGTTGACACGGTTCACTGAACCGTAACATCTGTCTTTGTTTGTCAGACAAAACAATGGACTGGTGGGTATCGGACCATTGTCCTTATTCATTTTACTGTAGCACTTAATAATTTCTAAACTTTCAAAAGCATCCAACTGTCTACTGTTTGCTACATTTCTAATTAATTTTAAACTACTTATGTCTATTTTATGCTTGTTGTCAAAAGCGTGTTGGGCAACACAATATTTTTCTGTTCTGCCATATTTCAAATGAGCCATGTGTTCTTTAAATCTAGTCAAAATAGATATTTTTTGTTTGCCCAATATACTTTTGATCGCAGTCTTTACAACTTATTTCGTATATTCCTGACTTTTCGTTATTGTTGATTTTGTTTTTGGGATCGCCCAAAAGCGTCTGTAATTTATTTTTAGAATCATAAACCAAATTGATATCAATATTTTTAAAAAATTATCTAGTCCGCGGGTGAATTTAGGTTCATATGGTACTGAAACAAATTTCGAATTGTCACTATCTCTACGAAAAGTCGTGGAATTGTACAGGGTTCTCTTAAATTTATGCTTCCTTATTAACTTATCTATTAAATGGACTGAGTATCCGTTATTCTTAGCTGTATTCTTAATTAATTGTTTCTCATGTTCAAACCTTTCTTTACTAAGGGGGAAATTTAACAAACGTTGAATTAGAAAATTAAAACTTGTCATTTTATGTTGAAAAGGGTGGTGTGAATCGTTGAGGATGTATCTAAGAGTCGCGGTTTCTTTCCTATATACATCAAACTTTTAACTTATTTTCACTATTTCTCATAACTAACACATCTAAAAATGGTAGCTGTTCATTGTGTTCCATTGCATATGTAAATTTTTGTGATACAAATTGACGTAAAGAGAATATATAAAAAAAGCAAATCGAAGCTGAATAAACAAAGTATCCGACACAAGCATTGATTTAATTTAAAAAATGCTTTGCTTGTCATTCCCAAAAATGTTTTGCTCGCGCTATTTCCAAGGATTGTATGATAACCATAGCTCACAAAAATGGTTTGCCAAAAAACAATTTCTAAACTAGAAGCTTGAAGCTTCAAACTGTTTTTTTTTATCCTAGATACGACCATTTTTCACTGAAATACAGCCTTTCAAAAAATCACCGAAAAATATATGATTTTTTCCTTTATTTTTTTTGTAGTAGTATGTATGTTATTAAAGTGATTCAAACAATTAATATATATCGAGTTTCGTTTAGTTTTTATTTATCTATATCTAGAAAAAGAATTTCTCTAGAACATTTCTAAACATTTGTCTCAGTTTAAAGTCATATGAAGAAAGACTCGTAGAAAAAATAGCGAAATTCATGCAAATGTACTTGGCTACGGCTTTTCCAAAAAAACAACATAAAGGAGAAGAAACGCCACCGATTTTTTAGAAATCCAATATTTTTTGCTGTTATATCACCAGCGCAAATATGAATTTATTTCGCTCGATGAAAATAAATCATCTTCCATACGCCGCTTTGCGAAATATTTAAATTTAACCAAGAATTTTTATTGTTTTATTTATCAGCGCGATGAGAGTCTTCTCTGCCGCGGCGCGTTACGACGTGACAACGGTTTTATTTAATTCGCGGAGAGACCGTCCGTGTATTTTTTTCGGATTTTTGGCAAAACATCAATTGATCAATTTATCATAATTACGTCCCGTTTATATTTATTACACGATTCGGCTTTCGAGTGTTCGCAAACGTTGTAAACACGCTTGTTTTACAGGGTGACGCACGGTTTCACAAAAAAAAATCGGCAGCTTTGTGTCTGTCGCAAGTTATGTTTGCGTAAATGGTACGGGAGTAACGTCAATAAAAGACGTTATAAAAAAAGCACAAGAAGTAAATTGTTGTCATCATGACATCGTCATCAATGCTTATTTGGTTGAAACATTAAGGCCCTGTTCAGTCCATCAGCTCTGTCAAATATACATGGTGTCCAATAGCGAAAGGCCTATCTCAAAAACTATGAGAATATTAAACTTTTATTAAACCCTTTAAAAATTCTTTGAAATCAGACATTACTGATATGGAACAAATGTTATTACAAATAGCCACTTTATCTATTTTTCCTTACCAACAAAATTTGATGTTAATGAAATAATAATACAGGTTTACCAAAAAAAAGTTGTCTGAATCTGGGGTCAGACCATCCGTTTCTGTATTTTTCGACGCTGAATTGGAATCTAGTTAGTGACTAGGAATCTTATTAGAACCGAAAAGCGACGGAGGTTTTGAACCAGCTGACAGAAGCGGACTTCCAGCACTGGTTTCAACAATGGAAAAGTCGTATGGAGCGGTGTAGAGATCGCCAAAGGGAGTACATTGAAGGCGAAAAAGTTGCTACTGTAATTGGTAACGAAAAAAATGTTACGACAGCAGTTCGGTTATACAATAGCCACACCTCGTAGGTTGAAGCTGTAGGACTAGAGAGGAACTATCTTTTGGACCAAATGAAATCTAATTGGCCCAGTGCAATTCAAGTTACTACCTCTCAGTATCTTTTGTAAAGTATGTGTCTTGTAATACTTCAGCCCAACATGAGCTGAACTCTGAATCTCACTGACGCAAATTGTATTTCATATTTTTCTTGTATTTTCAAATATCCACACTTTCCATTTTGGTACAAATATTGTGTGCCACAAGGCCCGAGAGCATACACATATGGGGAATTTTACGCCAACTAACTGAAGTCAACAAAAATTTCTGTTTGAAATATATCACAATCGATAGTACTTGCTAAAAAACTAACTTCCCTAAAATTTTAGATTTTTTGAGCCACAAGGAGAGGGATGGTGAGGGGTGAGAAAATACAAATTTTCGTTTCGACTCTAAAATTTCAATCTTTCTCGGTAAGAAAATGGAAAAAATTAAAAAGAAGGTTGCAATGGTTTTTTGTTTGGTTGCAATGGTCGATGTGTTTTTTGCGTAGACTACGATAAAAATATTTTCAACATTATTGGGGGTAGTTTTCACCCTTATTTTGAGGATTGAAAGTTTAAAATCAAAATTTCGGAAAGTATAACACAATTTTTTTTTCAATTTTTTTTAAGTTCTTTCTTTTTTTTGTACTTTCAATTAATTTCTAATTCATAATGGGCGGCGTCGACCAGGAACTGGCCCAAAAAACGGCCCAAAAGGTGAAAAATCGTGGTTTTAGCGTATTTTCTCATCCCGTGAGATAGTAAATGGCAAATTAATAATATATTCCAAGGTTTTTGGGATCGCTGATCACGAATCTAACGTCAAATTTTCAAAAAACAAAATGGCGGATACAGAATGGTAGTCAACTTTTAAAAAATGGCTACATTTTGAAATTTAAGAAATACCATCGTATTCTACGGGAAATTTTCTACGTTAGATTCGTAATCAGCGACCCAAAAAACCTTGGAATATATTATTCACTTGCCCTTTACTATCTCGCAGGATGAGAAAATACGCTAAAACCACATTTTGTCACCTTTGGACCGTTTTTTGGGCCAGTTCTTGGTCAACGCCCATATGAATTAAAAATTAATCGAGTACAAAAAAGAAAGAAATTAAAAAAATTATTGAAAAAAAAAATCGTGTCATACTTTTCGAAATTTCGATTTTAAGCTTTCAATCCTCAAAATAAGGGTGAAAACTAACCCCAATAATTTTGAAAATACTTTTGTCGTATTCTACGCAAAAAAACACATCGAAAACCATTGCAACCTTCTTTTTTAATCTTTTTTCTTTTTTTTTATTGAGAAAGATTGAAATCTTAGAGTCGAGACGAAAATTTGTATTTTCTCACCATCACCATCCCTCTCCCTTGTGGCTCAAAAAAATCTAAAATTTTACGCTAGTTAATTTTTTAGCAAGTACTATCGATTGTGATATGTTTCAAACATAATTTTTTTTTGACCTCACTTAGTTGGCCTGAAATATGTATGTATTTAATGACTGCTAACTTCAAAATATTCATAAACCTGTGAATGATGTTATCTAAATTGTATTCTCTTCATTCTGTTTCCCTTTGATCTCCGTTCCAGTTAAAGTTTAACACGGTTTCCACCCGGTAGTGTTTGATTAATGACAATCTTTATGGAATCGGTCTAAAAAATATAGTATTTAGACTGTAAAGTAGTATGTAGGTTTAGGATGAAAGCAGCCATTCGTCGCCTATGAATTATTTTATCCAATTAAATAAACTTTACAGCACAATAATTCATTTCACCGCGAAAAGATGCGAATTAAAGGTCTAGAAATAAAAATTTACAGGTCAGGTGATTCATTATATCACTTATTTATTTATTACGTTCAAATTGAGTTGTTTTTATTAATACACAATGAAAATGGTAATAAAATGTTTCGTTTTTTTTCATCTGGGATATCTTTTTGTACCTCCCATTCATGTAGAAAACGAATTTGACAGTATCGTGCATTTTTTTGGATATGTTATCTTTGTTAATATTGTTCAGATCTGAGAGCATTTGTTATTCTTATTTTAAGATCGTTCCAAAAGCAATATTTACGTATTTCTCATAAAATAGTAATTACTGTTCCCACTTGTTTTTTTTTAGTGATCGCGAATTTAATGGAAAACTCAAATTTAATTGCAACAAACTGCGAAAACCATGAATATTGAAAACTTCAACTCATTAAGTTGTAAGGTAATAAGACGTCAAATGCATGGTTGTACGTAAAATGTGAGTAAAACCAGAGCTAATTACCTTCATTTTCAGTCACCTTTTAAGCGCACAATTACCTATTACGTTTTTATTTTATTACGTACTTTTTGTTACGGCAAAAACGTTAATAACGTCATGTAAACCGTTCTTGATAATTTTGGCACAATAATAGAACGCTGATATGTGTACGCACGAGGTGTGTAAATGAAGTAATGAGACTGATTTTTTTTTAAATGTTATTCGAATAGAATTACAATTCAGTATTGTCTCCGTCAAAATAACTTCCTTTCAACACCTTTCTCTGCTGATGTCCTTTTGTTCCTGCGGAAGGTTTTTTGGAACCATTTTTGCGCAGATTTTTCTCATCCCCAATCATCCCCAATTCGTTAGTCAAAATCTGATGAACAGTGGTGTGATTTAAATTTAACTCTTTCCCGATCATTCTTGTCGTCAACCGACGATCTGAACGCACATGATCCCGTATTCTATCGACATTTTCATCGGTTCTTGAAGATGAAGGCCTTCCATTGCGTGGTTCATCTTTAATCGACTCTCTTCCTTCTGAGAATGCCTTAAACCACCGAAAACAGTGAGCTCTTGAAAAAACACTCTCCGTAGACGTGTTGAAGTTTTGTAAAAATATCCTTTTTTAAAACGCACTAGAAAAAATTGGTTTACGAAAACAATCAACAATTGTCACAAAGAACAAACAAATGACTCTAACAAGTTCAAACTTGTACTGAAGGTGTTGCTTGTACAGTGTTACCAGATCGGGCGCTACGTTGCCAGTCTCATTACTTAATTTACACACCTCGTAATACAGTCTACATTTTATAGAATGGAAAGCTTCAAACTTCATGTGATGATACCTTCTATTATGACTGCAATTTTGCGTCAGCGAAGGCGTCTCTAAAACGAATTAATTTGCAATTTTCCGGCTTCCGATCTTGCCAAACCTTCGTGTTAACATATTAATTAGAAAACCAGCCGCCGCGAAATCCAATAAATAATAATAGCCGATGAGGAAATTAATTGAATTTCGAAAGCACACTATTAATAACGGTCGATGTTGTGCGTTTTTACCGTCAGAGTTCACGTCCATAGTTCAGCCCGGTAATTCCTTGTATAAACATTTTAACTAGGCAAACAAGGAATGCAGTGACAGCTCATTACAAAAAAAAAATCAAACACGCCATTATTTCCTTACATACAGTCGGCGACGAAAATATTTATTCCCTACTTTTTTTGAGGCTGCTTCAATTCTGATCATTTTTGTACAGCAGTGTTTATTTTTTGGTTCTCATAGGATTAGAACTTGTGAAATTCTGCGTCTAATAAGCCCAAGATGAAGGTGATATTAGACATATCACCTTCACCTTGTATGAAAATATTTTTTAAAAAAGAAAAATATTTTTAAAAAACCGTTAATAACTCCGAAGTTCTTGGACTCATTAAAGGGAGTATATACAGTAGTGGTCAATAAAATAAGAGTGAAGTGATTTTATTCAAGTTATTTCATAGTATTTAATGTGCAGCACATTTAAAAAATTAAATATATATTTGTAGTTTATAATACCACCACTCTCCTAAAGGAAAAAACGCATTTAGTTTAAACTAAAGTATCTTCAGATTCAAAGATATAAATATAAATATATAAAGAAAGATTCAAAGATATAAATATATAATAAATTCCAATGGATATTAAACATGGACAAAAAAATAAGAGTATTGTACAAAGAAAGCCGCGAATAAAAATATGTAACTGTTACAAATCCTGATAATATTATTACTACATTATTACTACATTAGTACTTTGTTTTTAAGAACAGCTTCGCATTTCCTTGGCATATAATCAATCAATTTAATTTTTATAATTCAATCATGCTTTCTTAACTTCTTCCCATAGCATATTTTTGTTTGCCGATTTTTCACAAGCAGTTCGGTTTTTTAACTGTTTCCAAAGATTCTCAATAGGATTTAAGTCTGGTGACTGCGAGGGCCACTCTAAAACTGATATTTGATTGCTTGTAAACCACTGCTTAACTGTGCGTGCCGTATGTTTAGGGTCATTATCTTGCTGGTACACCCATCTTAACGGCATCTTCCGCATAGGGTAGCACGAGTGTCAAATAAATTGCTTTAGTCATAGTTTCTTTAATCCTAACTATAGGGCCCACTCCAGTATATGAAAAATAGCCCTACACTTTTAACATTTCCTCCGCCATGTTTAACTGTAACACTAGTATTTCTTGGGTTGAATTCCTCATTATTACGTCCTCTTACATACAATCTTCCATCTGATCCAAAGATATTTATTTTTGTTTCGTCACTGAAAAGAATGTTGTGCCAATTTCGTTGATAGTTTGGGTTACAATTGTCTCGAGCAAATTTCTATCTTTGCTGTACATTTCTCTTACTTAGGAATGTAACTTTCTGGCAACTCTACCATTTTCTTTCTTCTAAGCGTCTTATTGTCCGGTACTAACGGTTTCAGTGCGTTAGCAATGAAAGCGTATGTCTTGTTTTGACTTTTTAATTGTAAGATTAGACGCCTTTCTTCAGGTACGATGCTCTGCGCGACATGTCTAAGCTTTACTGTATTCTGCGTGAAATTGTCTAAGATTTACTATATTCTTCACGAAATTGCCATGTGCTGTTTGTAGTATGAAGTTACAAAAAATTCTGCTCGATCCGTTAATAACTTTTCGAGTAATAACGATCGAATTTTTTTGCAAGCCTTAATCAATGACGCCATTTCTTTGTTTATCTTCCGATATTGACCGAGTTGGGCTAGAAAAATCATAAATCTTTCAAGTTTGTGAGACTTTTTGAGTTTTGAAAAATATAATTTGGGCCAGTTTTATAACGTTTTTTACGAGACTACCTTTTTTGATGTTTTTTTTTTATAATATCTTTGAAAGTACGCTTCAAGACGGGTATTTAAAAAAAATGGCGTCAAGATATTATAGTCACAATTCCGAGAATTTCGAAGCGGCAACGCTAAAACAATATATACGTCGCGTCAAAAAAAAGGTAGTCGCGTAGAAAACGGTATAAAACAGGCCCAAATTAATATTTTTCAAAAATCTCAAAAAGTCTCGCAAACTTGAAGAGATTTATGATTTTTCTAGTCCAACCTCAGCAGTCCCTCCAAGAAATTTCATGATAATAGTGGCCCTACTTTCGAAGTAAAAAAATGGTGAAAAGAAAGCACTTTTTCAAGTTCAGCAGTCATTTGCAAGTTAACAGTAGCACTTGGAGACTTCGGGTTGGGCTTAAAATTTTGGAAATTCAATAGGCTACAACTTCTTATGCATATGTCATATAAAATATACCAAGGAACTGAGATATAAGCGGAAATGTGAAAAAAGGACGTTTTTTTTTCACAAATTGTTAATTTAAAAAATTAGTGGACGGTTTCAGCTCTACGGACCCCGCGCATTGTGTTGTACGCAAAAAAAATACATAGGAAACCGTCAAACCTAGCCCTATATGTTTCAAGAACACATAAAAATCTGCCTACTAGACTGTAACGCCACTCTAGCGACTGAAAAAAATGTTTATTTTTGATAATTTATTGTGGGAGTATGGGAAGCGGGATGGAATTTCTTTTTAGACAGTTTATTTAGCATGTGTTGAAGTGTAAAAGAAATATTTTTTTATTATCATTTTGTTACAAAATCGCGGCGACAGGGATAATTTTGGAAATCGTGTTTTTTGAAAAGCCTTGGCAGAGAGAAAGGATTTTTCGCGACCTATTAGACCTGGAACAAAAAACCAAAAAATTTTCTTAATCTATATACCATTGCCTACAAAAGTACGTAGGGTTTTTTTTTAATCAAGTTTTGTAAAAATGGCGCACTTTTGAAAGAAAACTTCGATTTTTGGCCAAAAAATATGTGTTAAATGTTTATAAAAAAAAGTTTACATCAGATCGAAAAAACGACTACGTACTTCTACAGAGAATGTCATTGAAAACCTACAATCAACATTTCAAATATCAAGTCAAAGTGATTTCAATCAAAAAAAGTGATTTCGTGAACTAAGCTATTTAATTTTTTTATGAGATCAAGTGAATATCATTTTTGAGATCCTAAAGTATTGTTTAAGCCAAGAAAAAAAATCGATTTTTCAAAATTCTAGTGACGTACCCTTTAAAAAGTTTCATCTTCCCCTTTGCATCTGTGACGAGCCGCCGCTGGGCGAGTCGGCTCTAGACGTTCGGGTTGGCGGGCAGAGAAACGCACAATGTATGTCAAAATTCATGAAATGAGTCAGTGCCCGTGAGTGATCGCTGAATAAGGCGGTTACCGGCCCGGCAGATCGCGGCATCGAGACGATTGTCGAGAGCCGATGGGCCGATAGCGAGATCAATGCAACTCCGAGAACCTCCTTTGTGGATCGCGACCAACACTTTAGACGATCCCCGTATTAATTATCGCGTCGAAGCCGCCATGATCCTGGCGCAGAGTGGCAAATTTAGGGCAAATCCTGGACAAAATCCTAGTAAACACTCATCTTTAACGGTTATAATAACTAATTTCACATCTGTGTCTCTAAATCAACAGGATACTCTTATTTTTAACCGTTACTATGAGGTCTTTTCCGGTTTCTTTATCTTTATCGATTGTTCTGGAGTGGGTACTGGAACTTCGGCGTAGAAACAAAAAACGTTTTCCACGAAACACCGAACTACTATACTTTTCTCGACCGCGTATCGCCAACTAAGTTGGCATCTTCAGGAGAAGATTAAAACTAAATTCTAAGCTACATACTTGCACTATTTATACTTAATTTGTTGGTAAGGTTCACTGAACATATGGTTGTTGTCAAAAGCGTGTTGGGCAACACAAGATTTTTCCGTTCTGCCATATTTCAAATGAGCCATGTGTTCTTTAAACCTCGTCAAAATAGATCTTTTTGTTTACCCAATATACTTTTGATCACAGTCTTTACAATTTCGTATGTTGTTTACTTATTTACTTATTTCGTATATTCCTGACTTCTCGTTATTGTTGTAATTAAAACTTGCCATTCTATGTTGAAAAAGGGTGTTGTGAATCGTTGGGAATATATCTAAGGGTCGCGGTTCTTTCCTATATACATCTAACTCTAACTTATTTCACTATTTCTAATAACTAATACATCTAAAAATTGTTGCTGTTCACTGTGTTCCATTTCATATGTAAATGTTATGGTAGAAACGGTTATTTAATTTAGCAACAAAATTCATTGCAAATCTTTTTATGAGGTTTGAGACAGAAGCAAAACATAAATTGGAGTATTTCCCTAGAGTCTGGTTCAGGTATGTGGACGATACATTTGCGGTATTTGATACAAAATCAGTTAGTTAATTAATTGATTGGTTAATGAATTAATTAATTAGTTTATTAATTAGTTCATTATTAATTAAGTAACCGTTTCCTACTATAAAATTTGCATATGAAATGGAACACAATGAACAGCTACCATTTTTAGATGTATTAGTTATTAGAAATAGTGAAAATAAGTTAGAGTTTGATGTATATAGGAAAGAAACCGCGACTCTTAGATACATCCTCAACGATACACACCACCCTTTTCAACATAAAATGACAAGTTTTAATTTTCTAATTCAACGTTTGTTAAATTTCCCCCTTAGTAAAGAAAGGTTTGAACATGAGAACCGTCCGTGAACCAGGTCTCACCTCGAGGAAGAAACCAGTCATAGTTGGGACTGGGAACAGTTTGGTTGACATGTAGTCTGTTTTCATGTCTAAAGTGACATTATCAACCAGTCTCGTAATGGATGTATGTCCTGATCTAACAGTTATGTTGCTCAGGTTGTTCTGCAGTTTGAAAAGTCCCCAATCTGGGTGAAATTATGTTGAATGCTAAACAAATATCGGCTTATTACTTGACTTTTTTTTTTGTGAGTATAACTATATAAAGTTAAATAAGTCCTTTTTTCTTATGAAGGCAGAATAAAACGTCCAAAAATTCCGATGTCATTCTAATTCCACATGTTACTAAAATATTTTGTAAAGCGGCCTGTTTACCTGGACTATAAAGTTTGTCACGTCTAGACGCGAAGAGCCAAGGCGAATAAAGAGTTTCGTATAGTTTTCCATTGTGTCGCCCTTGAATAAAATCTGATTTATTATGAAAAATTATTGCCGCAGCTTTTGTGCTGGAACAGAGGACTTTTTAGGGGCCTTCGTACATTGTATGTGTGGCTCGTTTTCTACGGGACAAAATATGTCGCTTTTTCGGCTCTGGCAATTCCAGCGAAACGGCTTTACGTAACTCATTTTTTATTAGGGGAGCCAAGGAAATTCCACACGTTAAAATTCTCTAAACATAATTCTCACCTCGTTCGTACTTTTTATTGTGTCAGAAGTTTTTATGTAGAGATCTAAAAATAAAGCACCCATCACATTTCTTGTATTAGGTTTAACTCTGGGGTTCCTAAATCAATTAATAGTCTCTATGGAAATTTGAATTTCATGCATAAGTGATCATACCTTCAAGTTAAATAGCTTTGTTGAGTAGCCATTTTTCTGATCAAATTGACAAGTTTGAGCCTGTGATATTCTATTAACAACTATACATAAAGGGTGTCGATATATCGCTCTACAGCTAATATTTCTTTAACCTTTCATTTATGACAAGAACTGTGACGTCGGTCTAATAGACCGATTTTTTTAATGATAGAGTTGCAGTCGTAGTTAACTTATATTTTTATAAGAGCTGAAGACATTTTTTGGATGAAAGTAAATATATGTTTTCTCAATTTATAGAACTAAAAGTACATAAACAACAAAAAGTAAATCCCATTATGGTACATGTAACAGTTTTTAAAAACTTGAGAACTTTTTGTTTTCGCGACAACCTGTAACTGAAGAGACCAACGTCATACGTTAGAGCGCTCCGCAGCCGGTCAAATAGCGATTGAGCGACATACAACGAATTCATTAGAGCCTATACGATAGAATATTATCTCAGTAACAGTGGCAATCGTTTTTGAGGATCGTAACGTTATACAGGTTACATAGGTAGACTTATGTTCTTATGTTTTAATAGTTTTAACTGAAAGTATAGTACTTTTTCATAAATAGTTCTTCATATAAACAATATCTATTCACTGTCTGACTCTGTCCTTCATATTTTAGTGCAATCTCTTATCCTTATTTTTTTTGAAAGATCACAGTTTTATTAGATATTTTAAGATTATTTCATTTATTTTTCCCGTTTGATATATCGTACTCAGTGTCCAAATTGTAGGTACCATAATTGCAGGGGTGTATTTTGACATGTTGTAATATCTTTGTGATATGATTTTATGGATTTTTTATTAGGGAACCCAAATATCGTACTCATAAGTGTACCTACTGATCAAATTTGACCCAGCCTGGTCACCGCGCGTAAACCGAATCGGAATTTTTTTCTTAGGTTGGTACAACTTTCGTTGACATTCGTATGAAGTTTGAGCGGGATATGTCAATTAGTGTGTGTTTGGCAGCCATTTGTTTACGACGCGAAAAGTTTGGCGATTTTTACTATAGAAAAAAATTGAACAACGAGTTTGCTTGAAATTTCGCGTTTCCAATGGAATTACGGCTACGGAATCATTGAAAATGTTGCAGAAGTGTTTTGGGGAGTTTCCTCTATCGAGAACGCAAGTATTTGAGTGGCATACAGCATTCAAAAACCACGTCAAAGTCGGTCGAAATTCAAGGTGATGCTCATCGTTTTCTTCGATTACCGTGGTGTGGTTCATCATGAATTCGTTCCAGAAGGTCAAACGGTCAATAAGGAATACTACTTGGCCGTTTTGAGGCGTTCCATGAAGCAATTCGTCGTAAACGGTCGGATTTGTCGGCAGACAATTCATGGATTTTTCATCACGATAATGCGCCTTCACATTCCACCCCGATTGTGACTGAATTTTGGCCAAACACGAAACAAGTCATCTCTTAGCCATCGTATTCGCCAGATCTGGCTCCTGTGACTTTTTCCTGTTTCAGAAACTCAAATATCCGCTCCGGAGAACGCGCCATGAGTCGATTGAGGCCATAAAAAGTAATTCGCTGAAGGAATTAAAGGCCATCCCTCGCCAAGGCCTATAACAAGTGTATGGCGATAATAAAGACTTGTATTAAAATACATAAAAATGTTTTTCTTAACCAGTCTGGATTACATTTGATCAGAGGTAGTATACTAACCGTTTTTGTTTTAATTTATTAAAATGTGGAAGGTCGTGTGTATAACTGTTGATTAGGCCTTAGGCGACGGCTTTCGCAATAATAGTATGTTCCGTTCGTTGTGTAATGCAATTCCATTCAGTATACGTTCGAAATCCATATCCGTTTGAATTTACTGACCAATTACGCAGATTTTTGTGTTAACACGAATGCGTACACCGTTAATTCCATCAAGTTAGCGTTGGGGCATGGGATCTGCGTAAGCTCAAGAGGACCATTAACGTCTAGATCTGATTTATATTTAGAAATGCTGTAAACTTTGAATTGGTAACAATTATTCTGTTTGAACGTATCGAAGTGAGTCACAGGCTACATGACAGGGCGTTTTCCTACATATGTACGTACATACACATACATATTAGATGCAGAAAATTGTCTTTGTATAAATATTATCTCTATTTCTCAGAAAAATCCTGCAAATTTCATTAAATGCACAGAATGATTTTCAATTACTTTTGTTTCAGCCACAATGATATGTGAAAGTTTGTAAGACTACAGAAAAAATAAACCACCTTGAACACATTTTACCAAAATCTTAACACAGTAACACAAGGTGGAATTTATAATTGTCATTTCCCCGAAAAAACATGTTTGAAATGTGTGGCTTTTAATGTTTAATAACTTTAATTTAATTTAGTTACCATATATCATATTTTAGCAATTATTTTCTCTGGACGAAAACACTTTTTTACTTTTTGGAGAGGTTATTTTAAAAACGTATTATCATCACCGAACGAACAGTGGACTTCAACCGACCATATATTGTGCTGATAAACAAGGAGCAACGAAAAGGGATCATCATAGATATCGCAGTGCCACTTATCCACAACATTCGGAAAACTAAACAGAAGATCGCGAAATACCAAAACATATAAATCGAGTTGAAGCAAATTTGGAGACTGGACAGTCTGGACACTGGATACACGCTCAGTTATGTCGGCAGAGACAGAAGAGGAACGAAAGAGCGGACTTTTCGCAAAGCAAGGGCCTGAGGTTCCACTGATAGGGTCGGAGCTCACCTGTGGTCTAGCCTACCGGACAGCCAGGAGGGCCATGAAGGACCTATTAGACAAAAACATATCTCACTGGGCGGAAGTCTCCGGGTTGAGACAATGGCGGATATTTATTGACGAACCATCCTAGAATAAGACAAATTATGTTATAAAAACTGGGTAGAAACAAGCTGAGTATGGACATTGGGACTATTGACAGGACACTGCCCTCATGCGACATCTCACCACAATCGGGGTGAAAAATGATCTCGATTGTAGGAGGTGTGGAAAGCAGGAAGAAACCCCTTAAAAGAAAAATACTAACCAACAGGGACCCGCCAATAGACAGCAGTAGCAAGAGAGGACGCTGGATACACGCCTTTGAGCCTAGGATGTGAACTTATTCCGCTCGACGTACCAACAGAAGAGGAGCTCCTGACACAGTGGATGGAACATGCTTTACAGGGCCGTCTTTCAAAAATGCTACAGCCAGACCACATCGACAAAGAAAGTTCATTAAACTGGCTTACCGACGGCTATCTGTACCCCGAAACCGAAGGCTTCTTGACTGCCATTCAGGACAGGGTGATGAAAACAAGAAATTACCAGAAACATCCTGAGAGACAACGTCGAAGACCTATGTAGGAAATGTGGATCTGCAGGCGAAACTATAGAACACATAATAGGAGGGTGTCCCGCGCTATCAGAATCAGCATATCTCGGCAGGCACAACCAGCTTGCGAAGATGGCCCACCATCAACTGGCGCTCAAGAATGGCCTGTTAGCGACGGCTCCGCCATACCACAAATATAATCCGGAAGCCGTGCTGGAAACGGAAGTTGCCGTGGAGGTACTGGGATAGGCTAATCATCACCGATCGAACAGTGGACTTCAACCGACCAGACATTGTGCTGACCAACAAGGGACAACGAAGAGGGATCATCATATACATCGCAGTGCCACTTACCCACAACATTCAGAAGACTGAACGGGAGAAGATCGCGAAATACGAAAAAATCTATCAATCGAGCTGAAGCGCCTATGAAAACTGGAGAAGGTGAAGAACATTAGGACTATCTTATAATATCATTAGAAATGGCCAGAAGGCAATATTATTACAAACGTGTCATATTGTACGAAATATTTTGGGACATGATGAATTTCCTCCTCTTGCCTGAGGCTAATTTCTGCTGGAGGCGGGGATGATATATCAAGCCATCACTATCTGCAGCAGGAATGGGTGAATGTTTCTCAGCGTCGGCGAATTAATATTCGCAGGTCTACAGCATTCAGAAGGCGAACAACTGGCAGTCAAGCTGAGATGCCTATGGAGATTGGGGGAAGATGGAGTTATATGAGCATGTACGTCCTCGTGATATCGAAAGAGGTAAGGAGGGGATTTGCCAATAACGTTGCGGCTTCGGGACTACTCGAACACCATAAGAAGTGGCCAAGGGACAGTCTTGTTGAAAACATGTCAAATTGTAAGACGTCTCGTATTGTTAAAATACTAATTCCTGAGGTATTCTCTAGAATCTGTGTGGGGAAGATATGGCTATTATTATTGTTATTAGTTAATATTTAAATTCTCTGCTGTTTACTACGTTTTCGGCCCTTTTGTCTGCTGTGTGCCGTCCCTGGAGCGCCCATTTTCTCGCCTCGACCGCGTCCGTCGATGTGTCAAGGCGCACGGCCTAATCCCCGTCTTATTAACGACAAAAATAAGCGGTATAACAATCGCGGCGGGCCGGCGCGCGGATTTCGTCCGACGTTCTCGTGGAAAAGTAGGCAGCGAGGCGGCTGAGACACTGCGGGGTCAGCGCCGACCGCCCGTGCCGCCGACCGCGACCCCCGCATAAATCATCCCCCGTCGCATCGGGCCGGCCGTTCCGTTCTCGTACTGACAGTGGTGACACCCACGCCTCTCGGACCGATTGCCCGGACGGCGGGGGGGCGGCGTATGGGCCAATTTAAGTTTTATTATTCCGTGAATTGGCGACGGGGCAACCCCCTTCAGGACACTTTACGTCCCATGTAATTAATTCCTTAACATAAAACTACAAACTTTTTTATAGCGAGATATATCTGGTGTGCCACGAGGGTCTATTTTTATCCCATATTATTTATAATCTATGTTAATGAAGAACGTGAATTACCCACCTCTATGTCCGTTTAAAATAATATGATGATCAGGCATCTGATTGTGTCAGACGGGAATGAGGAAATGTTTGCCGTTTTAAAATAATTTCGTAAAAATTGCTTCAGATCTGGCGCTTCCATGTTGTTGGGTTCATATACAGGGTGTCCCTGGGATTGAGTTACCCGATAGGTACAACTGACAAAAATTACTTTTTCGGCAAAAAGTCACCTTCCTTCATAAAACGTTTTGCTTAGTCTCGAAACGGTTGGGGTTTTTTTTTTTTTTTTTTTCTTTTACAGGGTGTTCCAAAAATATGTATGAATTTAACAATTATGAAGAGTAAAGGACCTTCAATATTAACGCTATGTAAAAAAGAAAGCAAGAAAATTGTTTGCAATTTAAAAATACTCAAATATGAAAGCATGGTCTACTAGTCAATATTGGGGCATTTTGAAGATTCCGCACTTTTTATCATTGTTATATGTCAGCGAGAATACACAATAAGTTTCTCAGTATTGCTATAGCCATTTTCCTTTAAAAATTATGTTTTAAAGGCGCAGACATAATAAACCCCAAAAATATTGTTTAAACATTTATTTTGGAAGAAATTATGATTTAAAAACAAATACAACAATTATTTTGAAAAAACAGTAAAGCCATTATTCACGCACCATAACTATTCTACATGGTAGGCTTCTTCCTCCAGGTTCAATACACCTCTCCAGTCTCGTTCTAAAAGATGTGTTGAATGGATCATTTCTTGATTTCATTTCGGTCACTGCTTGAATGATCCGAGTCTTGAGTAAATCAATATTGTGTTCTATCGGCTGTCTATAAACTATTTCCTTCAAAATCCCCAAAGGAAAAAGTCAAGTGGCGACAAGTCGTGTAACTTTGCTGGCCAACAAATAGGTCCATATCTTCCGATCGACTTCTTTCCAAATTGTTTGTTAAGCCAATTTGGGACTCAAATTGTTGAATGGGCGGGGCATCCGTCCTGTTGAAAATACACTTTTTTTTCATATTCTAAATTCTCTTCGTTTAATTCTGGTTAGAAAATGTGTTTAGTAATTCTTTAAGTATGAATTTTGATTTAAATTTTCTAAAAAAAACATGGACCAATTATTCGATTGAAAGTAATTGCACACCAACCATTCACTTTTTTGAAATTTTGACTTATAGCAACTAAAAATACGAATTTCTTATGCCCAAAAACGCAATTCTACGATGATACCACTCCATTAGTAAGTACTTTCATCGGAAAAAATATGCTATTGTGAAAATGCATGGCTCAGAAAGGCTCGCTCTTATTTCTAAACAGAAAATGCAATCGACGTGCACCAACAACTTCCAATGTGTGTATTATTTTCGATTTGAAAGTTTTAAACATATTTAAAACGAATATCAATTTGTGCATATCTCTCTCTTAGTGATAATTTTCGATTTTCTTCGACTGAATTTAAAACTAGAATTGTGCATCATCGTCATCATGGACCTTTTTTTATTCTTTTCCAACTTTTACATCACCGATTAAATCAAATTTTCATCTTCTTACAAACTTTTTCTAACTTTGACAGCCAATTTCGACTTCTGGAGATTTTTCATGAAACAATTCAAACAAATGACGATAAGAAATATTACCGATACCATAATATTTAATAAGATACATTTTATGTTGTAAAGTAAGCTACATTATTTGGAATTAAAAATCAATAATCGAAATTTCAGGCGCTTTCGTCAAACAAAAAAATTGCCTTGCTGATGTTTTCCTTGCTGGAATTTCAAAATATTCTAATGAAGAACTTTAGAAGAAATGCTGCAAGACGACCTGTTAACTCACAGTGTTGTTACACAGCTGCCTCTTCTTCATGAAAACTAGTGAAACCAAATTCCGGGGTTGGAGAAATAGAAGGGCAAGTCCGGTACTACACAAGGCCGAATTCGGGAAAAAAACAATGTTTTTAATGGTTTTTTCGTTAGAGTGCTTTCGGAAGGACATTGGCAGTTGCTGACATTGTCGGACTTCCGAAAGAGGTCTGATCCATTAAAATGCACAACACGGCGATGTCATGGAGGTAACGCCTTGAAAATTAACCAAATAAAGATAGTTTAATTGGTAGTAATCAATGCCATAACACATTGGTTAATTATTTATGCGTTTCGATCGTTTTAATATAACTTGAAATGGATTAAAATAAACGTCGTGAACCTATTATGCTTCAGCTAATAGACTGAGGCTTGCCGTGCATTTTTCATCTCGGACTAATGTCGCAATTAACGATTCGAGCAAATAGGGTTCAGTACTTATTGCAGCCATTGTGGCTGACTTTTTATAGACTCCGTGCCCTTAGCGGACACGACCGTAGTGACGAGCCTTTTCGGCTTACCTACGGTCACTGATCGAATCTCACGTAATAGGCGTTTTTGCTGCCGCCGACGACTCGCTAATTAATTATTGCCCATAAAAAATAGTTGTAGATCGCGTTTGTGATTGCGTCGTTAAAGGCGGGTTGGAAGTGCCTTTAACCACCTTTTTTTTATTTTAAAGGTGTAGAATGCGCGCGGCTTTTAAAATCGTTGGCATTCAGAATGCTGTAACGGTTGTTGACAGTCCAGTGGGCAGGGAAGTAAAATCACCGAAAAGCGTTCTTGAAACATATAGGGCTAGTTTTGACGGTCTCCCTAGTGTATTTTTTTTGCAGGAACACAACCGCGTGGTCCGTAGAGCTGAAACTGTCCGCTAAGTTTTAAATTAATAGTTTGTGAAAAAACGTCTTTTTTCCACATTTTCGCTTGTATCTCCGTTCCTTGGCATATTTTGTATAGTATATGCATATAAGAAGTTGTAACCCTATTGAATTTCCAAAATTTTAGGCCCAACCCGAAGTCTCCAAGTGCTAATGCTAACTTGCAAATGACTGCTGAAGTTGAAAAAGTACTTTTTTTCACTATTTTTTTTAATTCGAAAGTAGGGCGACTACATTTTTGCCGCTTTTTTATAATATCTTGAAAGTACGCTTCAAGACGTACTTTAAACAAAAAATAGTGTCAAGTGTTATAGTCACAATTCCGAGAATTTCGAATCGGCAACGCTAAAACAAATATACAGTGATGATCGGATAAATTCATTATCTACGTAATTTATAATTTATGAGTAAAATCCCGAAACACGTCAATTTTTAATTTTAAAATGACATTTTTGAGCATAATTTTATACCTCCCCTCCAACCCCTTGAGTGACAGCTACCCCTTTAAAATTAAATGGAACGAGGGTGCGTGTGATAGCTCATTTGAAAGGGTTTTTTATTCTCCATCCAGTAACATAAAATTTTTTTAATTTCCTATAACTTGTTTATTTAAAAATATTACATTTTTAATGTTACTAAGTAAAAAAGAAAAGAACATGAAACAGAACAGAAGAACAGTTTAAAATCAAATGTTCAAACTGGGCGCCGGTTGCTCTTGACAATAATGGAGGCGTTGCTGAAATTCTTCTAAAACATTTTGTATTGTTTCCGGGGCGATTTATTAATTTTTTGCCTTATTCTGTCTTTTAAATCTTCTACGTTATTTAATCTGTTGAAGTAAACTTTCGATTTCAAGTAACCCCATAAAAAATAGTCAAGCGGGATCAAATCGGGAGAACGAGCATGCTACTCAATTTCACCGCGTCTACCGATCCATCTATTGGGGAAAAACTTGATTCAGATAGGCTCTTACTTCCAATGAAAAATGTGTAGGTGTAGCTCCGTCCTGCTGAAACCAAATATTTCTATCAATTTCCTTAGGTAGGGTTGTCATCATCTGGGAAAAGCATTCTTAACTCTGGAACTAAGAAATTTTGCAAGAAATCCAAGTATCCATCCAATGTGGATTTTCTGTACTCCATTCTCTACAGTTCTGTTTTGTTGACTGTTCCATTTAAGACGAATGTTGCTTCATCAGAAAAAATGTTTTTTATAAACAAAGGATTATGCTGGCATCTATTTGCCATGATTTCGCAAAATTCCAATCGGCGATCAGGGTCATCGTCGTTAAGTTCTTGAACCAAATTAATTTTATATGGGCGGTATTTTTCGTTTTTTAGAAGACGCAATATGGACGTTTTACTAACATCATTATCGGCGGTAACTTGTCTTGTAGGTTTATGTTGATTATCTTGAATATCTAACATTATATCCAATTTCTGTTCATCGTCTAAAATGCGTTTCCTACCAAGATTTAGGAATATCTATGTGACATTTCCAAATTCATGAAATTTGTTTTATATTCTACTAACCGTAGACTGGGAAATGCGGCTGTCAGGATACTTAATATTGAATATTCACATACCTGCTTCTGCGTTTCTTGTTTTATCACCACATCCTAATAATATCAAAGTTTCAATTCTTTGGGTATACGAAAGACTCATTGTTAAAATAATGATCAACTTGACGATCAGCGATAAATAACATAATAGAATAATAAGCTTTCACAGATGTAGCAAATAAAGGAATTTAAATGTATAATTTTTTCTAATATGTAAAAAGAAACTTCTTTCTTTTTGTTAGGGTATTTTGCGCAGCATAGAGAAACCGATACATTTAGGTTTAATGTTGACACAAAATTAACTAAAAACGTCAATTTGACAGATATTTGGTGCATAGGCAATTGATTGTATACATTTCATAATAATAATAATTTTGAAATTATTAAATTTAATTTTCTTGATGAAAAATATACAAAATTCAAAAAACCTTATATTGCAGGAATCGATAATTAAGAACCTCATATCAACTATCACACGCACCGTCGTTCCATTTAAAAATATTAAAGGGGTAGCTGTTACTCCAAGGGGGTTGGAGGGAGGTATAAAATTATGCTCAAAAAATGTCATTCTAGATTTAAATTGACGTGTTTCAGATTTTACTTATAAATTGTAAATTACGTAGATAATGAATTTATCCGTTACTTATGGACCCTTACTGCATATAATATACGTCGCGTCAAAAAAAATAGTCGCGTAGAAAATGTTATAAAACTGGCCAAATTAATAATTTTCAAAATCTCAAAAGGCTCGCAAACTTGATATTTATGATTTTTCTAACCTAACCGTACAATATCGTACAATAAACAAAGAAATGGCGTCATTGTTAATAAGGCTTGCAAAAAATTCGATCGTTAATTACTCGAAAAGTTATTAAGGGATCGAGCTGAAATTTTTTGTAACTCCATACTATAAATAGCAGTCCCTTCAAGAAATTTCATGATCATAGTCGTCCTACTTTCCGAAGTAAAAAATAACACTTTTTTCAACTTCAGCAGTCATTTACAAGTTAACAATAGCACTAGAAGACTTCGGGTTGGGCTTAAAATTTTGGAAATTCAATAGGTTACAACTTCTTACATGCATATGCTATATAAATTATGCCAAAGAACGAAGATATAAGCAGAAATGCGAAAAAAGACTTTTTTTTTCACAAATTGTTAATATAAAAAAAATTAGCGGAAGGTTTCCAGCTCTACGGACCCCTCGCATTGTGTTCTACGCAAAAATATACATAGGAAACCGTCCAAATGTTTCAAGCCCTATATGTTTCAAGAACACATAAATATCTCTGCCTACTGGACTATAAATGTAAACATGTCGTAAAGGTGGATGTTTCAAAGATGGATGAAAAAGTGCAGTAGTTAGAAAATTTGATGACTAATAAGAACAAGCGAGACCAGTAACGTTGCTGGCGAATTAAATGTATTTTTTGCGCACTAATTGTACTATGTTATGTTTTAATAACAAATGTAATAAACGCTCAGGGAAACGATTTACGATGACTCGTAGAGTTATATCTAGAAATGAACGTACTTTTAAAGTGAGACAATTAATTAGAATGTCTTTATACGGGCTGCCAAATATGCAGATTAATAAATTATAGGGAAATATGACTGTCCAAATTTTACTAATTGGATGACATAACTATCGTGATAATGAAGTGACTCTTCTCTCACGGCATTTCGTCAACATGTACGTGGTACAGTTTTATTCTTTCATTTATTTTGTTAACCCTTGAATGCCCCGGGTAATTTCTTGAAATGTGCCCTGATAACTTTATCTAGACATATCATTTCTGACGTGTTTTGACCCGCTGAACATCATTGCATCGCGCAGTGGGTTAGAATCGGAAAATCCTGGCCAAAAAATCGAAAAAGGTAGAAAACTTGTCAAACTATATCGAATTTAAGGTTTTTGGGTCGCTGATTTCAAGTTTGTACTTTATATTTAAAAAAAACAAAATGGCGGCCCGA